>JAHBCN010000633.1:46516-210748 GCA_019359885.1 Listronotus oregonensis
CTTAATTTCTGATATTTATGCTAAAAAGATGGTATTTGCCTATTTCAACTTACATTTTTTTTTCATGAATTAGTGATAGTTACTTTTTGAGAAACTGGTATCTATCGATAATTCCTGAAAGAAAGATATACGTTAGAAAAGGCAGTTTCCCCCTTTTAAAAAATTAATTTTATTAATGTCACAAACACCTTATCAGTACCTTTTCAATTTTTTTTTGAAGAAGAAGTTATTTACCTTAATTTCTTAAAATAAGTACGTTTTTTGTAAGAATAAACATTTGGTTGATACCAGAAAGAAAGTTTTTGTTGAAGAACACTTATTATTATCATTTTCGAACTTTTTGCTATATTTTTTTCTCATTTGTTCTTAAAATAAACGTAATTACTTTAAGATAAGCCAGTACATACACAAAACGATTTCCTACAGCTTTAATTATTTTAATTTTATTATTTAGATGAATTTCTATAGTTTACTTAGTCAGTTTAGGTCACCCATTAGAATAGATAATCGGCTTTATTTTAAAGTCACAATTTTTGACGGGATTTTATATTATAATAACGCACTATTATTTTTTAAGGGATAAATTAACATAATATTAATAAACATATACAATGAGCAGCATAAAGTTGAACACAAAAAATTTTCTATTAAAAAAATGTCTTCATAATAACAGTTGATGCATAAAGAACTAATTCTGATGGTGTCTTATTATAAGTTAAGTTACAAAGCACTTAAAAATATATGAAGTCTTATGACGTTCATTGTATATGCTCTGTGGGTTGCCATTGCATTCATGACAATTTTTAACTTTTTAAACAACCCTACGGAGATTTATCTTTATGGGAGGACACAAAATATACTTTTTATAAATGTCAGCAAGGCCCTATTTAGTATAAGCTAATTGGATTAGAAATTTTAGGACGACGTTTCGATTTTAAAGAACACCATCAGGTATATATTTACTTACAATGCAAGGCAACCTGTTCAATGCATTTAACATTTTTTGGTTCCTATATTTATTTTTTACCCTTTTTGGCAGTATTGTTTTTATAACTTTTTTTATTATTATTCTATTTTTTGGGAAGGTTAAACTAATTAAAAAATGTTGATATTACTTTTAAAATATATTTTTCTATTTTTAGAAAAAATACAATTTTCTTTATATCATTAAGAATTAATTTACACATTAAAAAATCTGTATATATTTTGGGAAAAAACCAAATAACATTTTTTAATTAAGTTGTTTTTTGCAATATTTGTACTTAAATTTGATCTCCAAATTATCGACGTATTGTTATGCAGTGATTTTAAGTTAACCAAATTACTAACACTATATGTATTTAACCTTATTTTTTTGTGCTTAATTTAAAAAAATGTGTTGTAAATTTACATATTTTTCTTATATATATTTTTGCGCTTATCTTGTCACAAACAATTGTACATATACCTATTTTTACCAAACATTGTGAAGCAAATGCACTCTACTTACTTTTTATATAAACTTTACCATTTTTATAGTGATATTTAAGATACTTATACAGACTTTATACTTTTTTACGCTGCGTTCATAGAATTTACAATTCTGAGATATATACACAAGTTTGCCTTTATACAATGTTTACCAAAAAGTTAACTAACAATTTATACTTCATATTGATCACTTTATCATATTTTGTGAGCACCCTGTATAGTTTACTTTAACTTAGATTAATTATTGATGGAAACAGTTTTCATTCCTTAATTTAAAGAAATCTTTATTATACTTGAATTTTTTATCAAGACAGAGCTGTAATTCGGCAGGGACTGAGGTATATGCATGATGGAGCGCCACCATTTTTCCCTGGCTGTTCGACGCCACCTTAAGGACCAGTACCCTCATAGGTGGATTGGAAGATGTGATGATGGACCACTACAATGGCCCCCACGTTTCCTTATTGGATGAGATGGTCAAAACGAATTGATTGGAAATAAGATTCTCTTTGAAAGCGCAGGTTCGAATCCTACCAACTGCGCCAATCGGCCAAAACCGGTTTAACAGTACTTTCACAATGAAAATGTTAGGAACCAATGCAAAAAAATTAAATTTATAAACCCGGTGTTATCTCTGATACACAGTGAAAATCTTTATGTCAGAATGTGTCATAACCCCCGTATAAATAAAATGTTCTTTTTTGTTTTAAATAGTTGTCTATTTCTTAAAATCACCTGTTTAGTATAAAGAAAAACTCTGAATTAATAGATATCAATTTGTGTGTAAGTACAGAATGCATTTTCTCATAAGTTGTAGACTTTCTGGTAAACACTGTAGATAACTTTAATTAGATTCTAGATGTACATTTTTATATTAGATTTTAATAGTCTACAAAAATTGCCAGATATTTAGTATGGAACTAGTGTACAATGCTAAATAAAACTACCTTTACAACGAAACTGTCTTTTTATTTAAATTATTCATATAAAAATCGAGTCATGTAACAAAACAAGAATATTACATATAATTACATAGAGCCACATATCAATGACCACGCTTCCTTCAGTACCCATAGAATGGTTTCAGTATTATTTTGCTCATTAAAAACTTTTCTGTATTATATGCCATGTTGAAATATTGTTTTTCTATTTCAACATAATTATTTTCCAATAGTTACATTTAAAGTTTTTATTGATTTGTACACAAATTTTTAAAATAAAATCCAGTACCTCCGACGTTAATAGATTGTCCTTCCTCAGCATTATCTGGCAGTACAGAAATTTGACTCTAAAAAGTAAATATACTCTGTATAATTAAGTAAGGTTTTCAAATGTTAATTATAGTCAAACACTTGTTTGGTGTTATGACAAATCTAAAGAAAAATAAATAATAGTAAGCCTTACATGAGGTTTCCTATCTCCTTTTTCATGTACCCAACCCCAAGTGACAAGGTGCTGTGTCCCCACATCACAGAAACTTCTCCATTTGTATTGTCAGCCCTTAAAACCAGTGCACCACCTAATTTTGCAGTCTTTGTTACATTTTTCAAGTACCTAACAAAAAAAATCTACATCAAGAAAAAAGAGCCACTTAGTTTCATGACGTTTTACCTAGAATTCATAAACTTGTCATTCATACATCGATGCAAGTCAACTGTGGGACAGTTTTTTTCTACAATTAAATCATCAGCAATAGTTTTCGCTAAAAGAGTTTGTACTAGATGCTCTCCACAGCCTGTAGTGCATACTGCTATACTAGGGCGAATATTTTTCTCACAACTGTCTGCCCAAACCCCTGAACCATAGTGGGCAGCTTGACCTATCCTACCTGGGCGTTTTAGAAGCAGACCACCTGAAAACATACAAAGTTGGAGCACTTTCTCTTTAGAATGAGGAAAACTAGGTAAATCAGTCAGTTCCTAAATTCAGATAAACTACTAAATGTATAACTAAAAAGTAAATAATAATAATAATTTATCGCAAATGTCACTGGTTTGTACACTAATGGCCATTAAATCTTGGGCATTTTTTCCCTTTCGTAAAATAGGCCTATGCCATTTTCTACTGAATTTAAATCTGTAGTTACAGCAAACACGAAAGCAATTTCTCAGCATCGGTTAGAACGGCACTGCGAAGAATAAGGCAAATTCAATTGGCTGCCACCGCGCCTTAAAACCGTTTTTAACAAATGCAAATAAAAAACAATGCATTGGATTTGCTCTACCATTTTACTTGGAACCTCCAATTTTGGGGAAAGTATAATATTCACTGATGAAAAAGTGTTTCAGTCATGCTACAATGGGATACTTTAGGTATACAGGCCTCAAGGAACAAGATTTGATGAAAAATATATCCAAAAGGACAAAAGTAGTGAGCGATTTTCGGTAAATGTTTAGGGGTGGCTGAGTGCACAAGGACTTGGTATGTTATTATTATATAGCAAGGTAAGTGTCTCATTCATAAGGCCCGGCAAGTCGATGAATGGATGGAAGAGCAGCATTTCAGAGTTTTACTGTGGCCCACACGTAGTCCAGATTTAACTGTTATGGAAAATGTTTAGGGCTTAATAGTTAAAAAAATAAATAGGGAAAATGAGTTTAGGCCGCAAAATGTAAACGAACTTAAGGATAAAATTTTAAAGGTATGGAATGAGTTATGAGGAAATCGGGACTACACCGGGCTTTGGTCCATTTGATGTCTGGAAGGCTAAACTTTGTCTTAGAAAAAAAACGAGGCCGCAATAAAATATTAAATTTCTTTGGAAGGATATTTAAGTTTGTTTGAATTTATTAATTTGTTAGTTTTTATAAAATATAAATATTTTCTTTTACCTTTTGCTTTATTTATAGTAATTAAATGTAAAACAAGGTAAAAAAGAGCAATTAAAAATTGGCAGAAAAGTCAAAATTTGACAAATTTTTTGCCAAGATTTAATGGCCATCACTGTACCTATTATAAATTTAACTTACCTGAGCTACATCCAGAAGCAACATTGCCATTGTCATCAATACATACTGCTCCAACAGTATCCATGGATTCACTAAATTTAAAATTATTGTCTACTTTAAAACTTTTTGTAGTCATCATAGTGCTATCCAGCATTGCTTTATATTTAGCCCTCTGTTTTAAGGCTTTTTGACTTACTAGTTTTGCTTCACTAACAATTTTCAGTCCTGAGTTTCCTTGCATGTTTATAAGCCCCATCACCAACAATTAAATTTGGAGGGACCAAACCTAAAAGTTTCTGTCTGTTTTTAGAATATTTATTTTACGTTAAATTGCATTAAAAGTGTTTAAAATTTACCTAAAGGCATTTTTTCCAACTGTTTTTTATTAATATCGTAGGCTAGGCATATGGGATTTTTAACCTTTCTCACAGCCCCACAAGCCCCAAAAATAAGATTTTCCCCATCCATAATGGATGCATCGCCCTCAACAGTGCCATCCAAAGTTAAATTTGAACCAAAACCTGCGTTTGTTAAAGGATCATCTTCTAGGACTAAAATAATGTAAAAAAATTAATTTTCAAAAGGCTGGTATGATTTTATTAGGTTTTTATAGCATTTTCATTGTAAAAATACCTATTATTGCTTCTCTAACTGCTTCTAATGATGTGCCCCCATTTTCTAAAACTTTCATGCCCTTTCTACAGGCCCTTTTACTTAACAACTGGTATTCTTTCTGTTTCGAAGTACTGTAATGCCCAGCACCTGAAAATTTATAGTTTTAACAGGTACCATATATTTTAAGCTAAAATAGCATTACCACAATGGACAGCAATCATGTTTTTTAATGATAGTCATTCAATCAACTTATTTTCTTTTAACAAAACTTATATATCCATAATTTTAAAAATGAAAATAATTGTGAAGTTAGGTAATTTAAGTGGCATTTTTACTCAGAGCGTTTTTTATTACTAAGGCTAGTGCGCACTAACCTATTTCTAAATATGCTCGAAGAGCACTGGTTTTACAAAAAAAAACGCAACAAGCCCAAACACTTTGAGAATATACCTTCTGGAAGCAGCCTTGCCTCTTGGCCGGACGAACAAGAGTAAGAGGTCAGCGGCCGGCCAATATCAGCACGCGGAGCAAAAGACAAAAACATACCCCTATTTACTTTCTCTTTCGCATGCTTGTTTGCCCGGCCAAGTGGCAAGGTTGCCTTTTAGTTGGTATATTGTCTAAGAGGATACAGCAAAACTGAAAAATCCAACCTGTGACATCATAATTTTTGATTTTATTGTCGCGGATGGGAAATTTTTAAAGTCATACGTGGTGGCGTTGGCATGTGGTCCCAGAATACTGTACGGGTTAATATTCTGGAATGTGGGCCCAAAAATACGAACTCGTGAAGACAAAAAAAAAGTTCTGACAAAAACCGGGTATATCTGCATTATAGGATTGAATTTTGCAGCATCTAAACGTACATTGCAAGGATTTTCGTTAATGTTTGGTAGTTTCCTATGGTTTAAAGACAGACTCTGGAAATTATCATCCATATGCATTGGCAAAATGAATCCTGAAGGAGTTCGAGCCAATTAATTATAGCAAGCAACCTAGCGCCATCTATTATTTCCTAGGAAAAACAAACACAAAAACAAACTTTTAGGTTATGTAACGTGTTGTCAGTCACGTATGGCTTATTTTTGGATTTTTTTCTGAGCGATTAAAAAAAATGTAAGTTAACGTTTTATAATATTTGGATACTTACTTACTCATAAAAATCCTTTTCAAATTTTCAGGCTTTTTTCGAAGCATATTTTTAAGCCCAGCTGGATTTTCAGCCAGCAAAAAAACATCTTGGAACTCTATCGAAGATGTTCAGATTTGTCCATAGTAAAGACCCAGTTAGAAGTACCGACTTTTTGTGATATTCACGTTGATCTCGCTTGCAAAGTCCGCATCAGGCCATTGAATGTGCATAAGTATCATAATTTAAATGCCTTTTTATTGCAAACCGATCAGAAATATGACAATGCTATCGAGCATTATATAGATGGAAATAAGGTTATAGTTAAGGGGCACCATGATCTTCACCCTAATACGCTGTGCAGTATAAAGGCTCCGGTTAAAGCCAGTATGTCTATTTATATTATTAAATTATAATTACATTTTGGGAACAAGAGTTAATCTTTTTGTATTCTTTATTTAAGCATGTTTTTAGGGGAGCCTTATAGACTAAAATGAAAAAAAATATTATTTTTATCTTAGACAGGAACTTTTTATCCTTCTATAAACAGTTTATAAGCTGGCAATAAGTTTCCAAATTTGTTAAAACAATTAAAAATCAAATAAAACAATGTATTATTAAAAAACATTTGTGTGTTGTAAACAAGTGGAAATTTCATAACACTAATTATATGTTACCTGTTTATTTAATAATTGCGTCTATTTTTCATTGTTTGTTATTGTATTTTTAAATAAATCATTATCTCAGACCTTCAACAATAGATTATAAATAATTGACTGGAAAATTTTTATTTATTAGTTGCGTTATTTTACCAAAACAAGTCTAATAATAAATATATCATTAATTTTTGGTAGTTTTTAATTGTTACTTGCTAAGATATGAGGAAAGTATTGTTATTCCAAAATAAGTTTTTTAAAGAAATTTACATTTGTCTGTTAGCGCCATAATTTGTGAATGAAATAAGATATTAATTTCAAACTTGGTATTTGTTTTATATCTTGGCAACTGACCTAATATTTTTAATCGATATTCATTATATCTGGTAGGGAGGGGAGTGAGAGGGGTAAAATTTTAATATATTTTTTTACAATTAGACCAAATTTATTAAAAATTTGGTGTTCCAATCTATAGTGGTTGTAAAAGGCAGCTTAAGGGGGCAAATAATAACAAGTTATAACAACTTGTATGTCATTTTTAAGATAAAATAATTTTTAAAAAATCTATTATTCTGATAATTTTAAATCTTGGGAAAGTCTATGAAGGCTGGATGTTTTAAGTAAGGTTATTAATATCGTATTTTAAGATTCGGGGTTGTGGCTTAAGGTAGTTCACTCGTAAAAAGGTTTTTCTTAAGTATCAAATGTAATTGAAGCATAGGGTTAATAAAAGTGTCTTTTATTCAATAAAAAAAAATTATCATGATCTGTGGAACGAGATATAACCAATGAAATTGTGCATAATTAAGAGCATTCATTATCAATTGATCAAATTCAAATCGTGCTTCGACGGTAATGAACGAAAAACCCACCGTTCATGAACCACTGGCAACAATGTACGGTCCGCTTGCCAACCGCCACAAACAGTTATTTTGACCAGGGTCGGATTTTATTTTTTAATATAGGTTTTTATAAACAACAACTTTCGCAATTTAATACGGTCTTAGCGACATTTTTAGTTTATTGAGAAAACTTACCTAGTTTAATTTAAGCTCTATTTTTATATCTGATATTCTAGTGTTTGTGTGGTTTTGTTTTTCACTTAGATTTTAAAAAAGTGCAATATAAAAAATTTTAGACAAATTATAAATAAATACCACGAATAATATATGTAACAGCAAATTTAAATAAACTTTAAAAAGTTCAATTATTAAAAAATGTTGAACAAATAATAAAATAATCTAACGTTAACAATAAAACAGCAAATTTTAATAGACTATAAAAAAGTTTAATTATAAAAAAAAGTTTTAAACCATTATAAAATAATACCACCTAATAATATAAATAACAGCAAATAAACTTTAAAAACGTGCAATCATAAAAGTAAGACAAATTATAAAATACTACCTAATAATATAACAAAAAATAGACTTATTTAACAATATTACATACTTTTCCTTCACGTATAATATTTCTAATGGGCAGTTATATATGGGACAGATTCGACTAATATGTTTTAAAAAATTGATTTGCATTAAATATTATAATAAGAAATATCGTTCATGGCTTTACTTTCTTACATCTAACCTATCCTGTATCTTTTCTGTAAGTAGTTTTACTCTTATCAGGGACGGTCTGAGAGTTATGGGCTCCCACTTGCGTGCATATAGAATGGGTAGGTACCAACCAAACTCCAAAATTGTAGGTGCCAACTCTGCTTGTTTTCGAGAAATCGCCAGTCAAAGATGGGAGGACGCTTATGAACCGGAATAGTTTGTGCATGGCTTGAGTATCAGACTTGCGTCCAGATGGTCCGTGGTTAGAGTCCCGTCGAAGATGTGCTTTTTTGTTTTAAACTTTATTTAAATTTATAACTTAATATTCAAAAATTGCAAGAAATTAAAAAATACATTTTACTGATTAAAACTTATAATTAAATGTAATCTTTTTTCAAATCTCTTGCAACTTTCAATCATTTTAAATAAATTAACCGTTATTTAATTTTTTCTATCTTTTTTTTTGATCGTTTTGTTTTATGTTTGTTGGTATTAAAAATATACTTTCGATTTGTAAGTTTTAATGAATAAAGGCACGTAAAATGTATTTTTTAATTTCTTGCAATTTTTTATAAATTTAAACAAAAAAAAAGCACATCTTCGACGGGACTCGAACTACGGACCGTCTAGACGCAAGTCTGATTCTATGCCGTTAGGCTACTGCTTATCGCGTTCACGTACAAACTATTCGTAGATAAGCTTCTCCATCTTTAACTGGATAATTTGGGGTTTGGTTGGTACCTACCCACACTATACACGCCAAGTGGGAGCCCATAACTCGATGCACCTATCGGACCGTCCTCTCCTTGATTTGTCCAATTTCTACATACATCTAATTATTTACAAGTGGCTCAACCCTATTTTTGGCCATAGGTGAAAAATTAACATTTTTTTATTTTTTTAATTCTGCTTGTTTTTACGGCGCATTTATAATTAAAATTTGAAAAGGAAAAATAAACATTTCGATAGCTTTTTTGCCTTTAAAATTTGAAAAAGTATTGGTTTTTATGTTTTTGGATAAAATTTCTATCTTTTTTTAATGTTTTTGATATTTATTTTTTTTTAATACATAAAAAAACGAACAATTTGAAAAAAAGATTACAAATGTTAGTTTATTAACTAAAAAGTCAACTTTAAAATTTCAAAAAATCGGTCTCGCGACTAGATAGCGGCGAAAATACTAGATTTCTATTTTATCTTTTTTTGATGTTTTTCGTATATATATATATATATATATATATATATATATATATATATATATATATATATATAAATAAAGTATATATAAAAAAATAAAAATATGCTTTAAATACAATGAGAATAAAAAGTTATTTATTTAAGATTATATTTGCAAAAATAACGATTTTTGAACTTTCAAAGTTAATTTTTTAATTGAAATATTTTTTTTAAATTTTTGCTATCACCACCATGAATTCCCGTAAAGAATTTAAAAAAATGATGATCCATCAATTCATCTATTTTATGGCCAAAATCGCCGCTATTTATCCTAGGATCTGATGGACTGTCCGGACATCACTCTAATAAATTATGAAAACCCTAATTATAAACCTTTCATAACGATAATATCATATATGTAGATAGACATAACCGTTTTCTGCCACATTTATTTTCCTTATTTTTAGTCTCTCCCATCTTAAAAAATGCAAATCACATTACCCTAAAATATTAAATATTATTCTCATCTGCTAAAAATAGACATGAAAATGCCCTCGATATCACCGCGCCGGTATCCTATAAGCTTGCTGCGTTGCCAAGATGTATTCATAATCTATGGGCTTCGTTTTTTCTCCCAAAAATTTATTAATTACGTAATTTAAAAACGGTCAAAAAACTAGGGGTTTATTTAAAATTTTGGACTCTTCATAAATTATGGGGAAAATGGTAAACAATGAGGGAAAGTATTTTAAAAAATATAAATATTATACAATAACAAAAACAAAAAAAATTAAAAAAATTGGTACTTCTTAATACCTTTCCCTCATTTGTCGATATAATTGGAATATATTTCCAAAATTTTGTTTAGTTTCGTTCGTTAGTTTTGGTGCCATTCTTTAAAAGAAAATAGCTTGTAAAAAGCAGGTATGAATCCTCTTAACGTTTGTCATGTATAAAAGCCACGCGTCCATTTCGGAATATCTCGAAAACGGTTCTTACGATATTTTTTTAAAAAACTAATGCAATATAAATCGAAGTATTAGAAACTTAAAAAAAAACCCGAAATTTTTTAACCGTTTTGTTAAAAAGATATTGATTTCTAGGTCTGTTTGTTATTTAGAAATAGTGTACACTACATGTGATGTGTGTACACTTTCCTACAAAAATAATATTTTCAAGCATTGAGAATATCTAACTTTTGGTAAAGCATATTCGGTCCATTTGAAATACTGTATCACAAAGTAAACTAAAATAGGAAAAAATATAATGATCCATACTGGTACTAGTCCCAGCCAAGGAAGTTTAAAGGTGTATGGAAGCCCAATACTGTAGAACAAAATTGTCCAGGCGTGCAGGGCAGCGGGAATAGGGGGTTGGCCCGCAATTGCGCAATGAATATTAGGTCAGGGCCGGATTTCATAATTCTTTGTTACTATCTATAAAAATTGACATCATCAAATGTCAAATTCCCACATTCACTGTTTTTTTTTGCACAAAATTGTTTTATTAAAGAATATTATATAGAATATTTAAAATTATTTGTAATATTAGATTTTATATCATCTGATATAATATCGAAAGAATAGATGGCGCCACTTTATTGCCTTCTATTTAAATGGTCGATATTTTTGAAAGTTTTGTATTTTTACCAAAAATCTTGTAAATAAATAAAAAGACGATTTTTTAAAATAAATTTCAAACATTGTATATAGTATTTGTACTTATCACCAATTTTGTGATAAAAGAAGGGCAAGATAGTGTAAATGTGTAAATGAGTTTAATCTAATCCTAAGATTCTGGTTGTACATTAAAAAGTGAAAATTTTTATAACTGCTTTTTAGGCATATACTTTTCACTAATAACAAACATTCATGAGACAGAGTAACAGTGGTTAAAAATGTTTAGTAACCTTTGGTAGCTGAATATCCATTGTAACAGTATCCGTTAAATATTTGTGTACAGTATGTCGAGTTTAAAAAGTTGATAATGCAAGATTAAGAAACCAAAAAATCTAATTTATTTTTAAACAAATGGTATTGTCTCGAAAGTTCCCTTTCCTCCGATTTTGATCATATTTGGTATACAGGGGTTTTTTGGGGCGCTGATTACAAATCTGAAAAATATCTTTTTGGCAACGTTTCGTTTCCGAGATCTTCATCATCAAAGTTGAAAATTAAAATAACGTCATTTTCACTATATTCTCCCTTTTTTTGTACACAATTTGATTTACACTAAAGTGGCACACGATATTTTATAAACACCTTTTAAAACCTTGTATTTTTATTTATTTTACATCTTTTTTCCATTAAATTGCGAACTTTTAAGTTCAAAGACAGCACCATATTTGCTTAAAAAATAAAAGTGTAAAAAAGGTTAATATAAACAAAAAAAAATTTTTTAAAAAAGGTTCTTTGAAAAATATTTTGTCAATTTGTGTAAAAATCAAATTTTGTGCAAAAAAAAAATATTGTAAATAAGGTTAGTTCAATTTTGATGATGAATATCTCGAAACAAACATTGCCGTTTTTTTAGATTTGTAATCAGCGCCCCAAAAACCTTACCAAAATTGCTTCCCATTCAATTAGAGGGACCTGTATATATTAAAATTTCCTATTCCCAAATCAATATTTTGACCCTTTAAAAGGTGTATAAATTAATAAAATAAATAAAAGTACCTAAATTAAACCTTATTTTTTTAATAACACAAAATACCAAACATTGTGGAAATCATCTAAAAGATAGTTAAGATTGCCTTACTTTTCTATAATATTTCCTTGAAATTTTCATTTTCTATTATTCATAATTTATATATTATTATTTATTCGGTTACCTAACGTTCGTCTTATAAGAAGCACCTAATTTAAATATAAAAAAATATTACCTAAAGTTAAAAAGACGGGTATGTTGCCCTTGGATTTGCAAACAAAACCATACAACCTCTAGTCATTTTGTTACGATATTATAAGTAAAAAAAAACACAAAATTATAGTCATAATTTATTAAACACTAATCACTAAAATAAGAAGGTTTTGATTAATCCAAAAACGGTACTTCGGCTCCATAAAATTATAATGTTTGGCTAACTTCACCTGATTTATCAGCGTGTAAGTAGGCAACACTTAAATTATTTCGTGGAATTTTGTATGCGCAGAATCAAAGGGCCAACTCGACAGTTATTTTCATACTGGGCTGGGACATTTTTTGATCGAATGGGCCATAGCATTGGGCTTCCATACACCTTTAAACTTCCTTGGATACAGTCGACTCAGTACGTCTCGGTCGCGAATTTTCGCTCGACCGCTAGGTTTACAAGCATTTTTAACAATGTTTTCTAAACTTATATGAAAATGTGACAATTTGTAGCTTTAATCTTAACTTTAAAAGCCGTTTTAAAATTCAAATCGGACCATTTCCAATATTCACGGCACTTCAAGATAAAGGGCCTAATTTGTTTATAGTGCGATTGAATAAAAACTATTAAGGCGACAATTTTCATCTTTCGGCAGCTCAAGGTATATGTTATTGACTATCATTTCCCAAAAAATCAGCCCTTAATATTGAAAATTAACGAAGATACGAATTTTTGAAAAAAGGTCCGTTTTAAGTGTTTTTCCAGCTTTTCTCGGTAAAAAATGGTCGGTTCGGGATTTTTCAAAAACCATTTTGTAGGTTTTTAAATTCTCTATAAACAGTATTTTATGAGTAAAGTGATATAGCCAGTACTTTTTGTTATATTAAAAAAAAACGAAAAAAGGCCTTTTTAAATAATTATTGTTTAAAAAAATTACTTGGAAAAAATTGGTTGGATTTTTGATTTTAGTAATCTACAGGTTATTCCGGAAGTCATGGCGCAGTCAGATATCTGTTAACATTAATTACAAAAAAAATCTCTTATGATTGACCTAATGTGTTTATACCAATAACGATCATTTTCAAAAGTATCTCCCATAAAAAAGCATTGGGAAAAACAATCTTTTTATTTTTTTTTAAAACAATATTGATTTTTTTTTCAATTTTAGAGCCATAGTTTCATATTTCTTAATAATTGTAAAGTGATATATGCTAATAATTCTTTTTATTTTAGATTTAAATATTAAAGCAAAAAATGACGTAACAGTAGGTTTTTTCCATGGCGATAAGCTCAACATACAGACTGAAGGCAACATCTTTGTAGATAGATTTCAAGGAGATACTCTTGATGTTTCCACAACTAATGGAAACATCACCTTAAATAACTATATACAGGCCTCCAATATATTTGCCACTGTTACAAATGGGGTAAATAATAATTAACATAAAAGAGAGTTAAAGTTTTAAAATTATTCGGTGTTTTTTTTAGTCAATTTCTACAGGAAGACTACAAGGCCTAAACTTGAAATTAAGAGTGATGAATAAAGGCAATTTGTCAGTTGAATCATCATATTGTACACAAAGTATTTTTGTGGTTGAAAAAGGCAATATGGAACTGAACAATATCCACAAAGAATGTAAAATATTTTTGATAAAAGGCAATTTAACACTTAGTAAGTATATAATCACATGAAAATAAACCACATAAGCAGACAAGAGATTAGCAATAGATAAAATGTTGATACCATATAGATAACCTGCGTGACCTCGGTGATTATACACTAGCGCCCATGTTGGCAAAATTTAGCATTAATATTGTGAGACAAATTGAATATTTACTGCTCACTATAGTAATTATAAATAAATTATTAAAATAAAATTGTCAAACATTGTAATTGTAAGGAGTGGGTTTTAAAAAATAAATTTCCCGGTTTTACGAGTACCATCTGGGCTAAAGAAATATTAAAATTAATATCATAATAAATATACAGGGTGTACATAATTTATAAAACAAATTAATTATTTGCTAAAGCAAAAAAAAATAAAAACTTCCTTGAACACGTAAATAATAATTTTAAATTGGGTATATTCACGTTTTTTGAAAAACCTATAAAATAATAGCATATATGCATATAAATCGTATAGTAACCTAAAAAAACATATTTCAAGCAAAAACTGCCCTTTAAAATTCAAACACCAAGAATTGCCGCCAAAACAAGCTTTCCGAAGGTCGCTGCTGTCTGACGTCACAGCGCATATAAACAGTAAAGCGTTATTCGTGTTTTTAATACATTGTCACCTTTTACGCGAGGTTTAATTTTATTACGGCATTATTTATGTGGCTACAGTCGAAAAAATTTAAGTTGTACACAAAATAAATGTTGTTTTGTGCCCCTTTGCACGAGTACTTCGGTAAGTTCACCAAACAAAATTTTTGTATATGTGCCTTGGGGGGATTATGAGCGTAAGAAACGATTGTTTACAGCACCAAGATGTGATATGCCAAAAACAAAAAGTAATTTTTTCTGTTGTAAAGACCACTTTAATGTAAGTTATAAATAAGTTTATTAACAATTAATACATAAATACCTACATGAATATATTTTTTCTAATTTGATCTAAACATCGAGTACTGTAAAAAGATGTTTTGTTTTATTTAACACAAAATAAATATTTACAATGCTGCTTTTGCACCTCTGATTTCTGCTGAATTAAAACGTTCTGTCATTTTTAATGTAATCCATCACCATAAACGAATCCACAGAGGGTAAATTGTTTATGGAAGCTCAAACAAATTCTTTGTTAGCCATAATGAATCAAAAACAGTTTATTTGGTCACGAAAAATAAAACAAAATACTAGTTATGTCGAGATTTACCGCAGCACAACTAGAAACAGACAAAATCGATACGTAAATAATCTGCATTTATATGCGATGTGACGTCACGAGTAGTTTTACCTATGTTTTCATACCTGAAATATTCGGTACTGGCTCTTTTATGGATTGTTATTGTATTTCTACTTCCCAAATGTAAATGGCATTGAAGTAGATTTAAAAGATACTCCCTAATAGTAAGTTCTAATCCGTCATATGGAGAGCACCAGTCTCCTCAGGAACGTCCTGACCTGTGACAGACTGGGAATGCCCTCAGACATAATGCCTACAGCAACCAATTACAACCGGCCCTACAGTGTAGTCTACCCACAAAGGGAGGACTGAGTCCCTCAATACATTTCTCAATGCCGGTTCTGAAATTATTTTTTTTCCTTTAGCCTGAGCACTCTCGCAACCATATTTCAGGCGGAGGTATTTGCTATTGAGATGTGTGCTAGATCGGTGGTTGATCGGCACTGCACACGTAAGACAATTAAAATATTCTCAAGCAGCTCTTAAGGCTCTTGAATCCAGCCGGTGCAATTCAAGAACCGTCTGGAATTGCAAGGATGCGCTGACCAAACTGGGTCAAAACAATAAGGTTACATTGTATGTTAAACAAAAACACTATTTTGGAATTTCCACTAATTTATTTATTAATCTTACATGTTTACCACAAGTGGCTTCATCAGAAGGTATTTAGGTACTAAAAATTTTAGTACCTAAATACCTTCTGATGAACCACTTGTGGTGAAACATGCAAGATTAATAAATAAATTAGTAAATTGACAAAATAGTGTTTTTGTTTAACATACTGTGTTAAAATAAATTTCCATCAAGCAACAGCCGAATCTGTCAACAATAAGGTTACATTGCTGTGGATACCTGGACACAACGGCCTAGAGTGTAATGAATCCGCAGACTTCCTTACCAAAAGGGGGGCGAAGACAAAATTCACAGGGCCGGAACCGGTCATCGGTATATCTTATGGAACGGCCAAGCAGTTCATATCCGTTTGGACACAAAGAGAAAATCTTCGGTACTGGCAGGGACTTCCGGGTCCCAGACACGACACGTTTGTGCTCTAGTACGAATAACACGTATCAGTGCTTAAAATAAGTGAAAAGTGCGTTTTAAAAGCAGTGAAAGTATAATTGACGGGCGTGACCCAGTTACTATTACTTTTTTTCAGAAAAAATTTTTTCTGAAATTTTTTGCTAAACACAAAAAGGGGATGCCCCCAAGCATCCCCAAAAATTTTTCCAAAAGTATAATTAACGGACGTACCCACCGACTAGCCACCGCATATTGCCAGTTACTATTACTTTTATCTCAACCAAAACCGTTAACTACTGGGACTACAAGTATAACAGCCAATAGACAACACCCACAATGTCTAAAAAAGGGGGGGGTGGAAACCACCCCCAAAAACAAAAACAAAAATCCAAATTCTGGGCGGAAGAAATGGAAAGCGAAGAAGAAACATCAGAACAAATTCCACCTAAGAACATAGAAAATATAAAACCAATATCACCGCTCACATACGAATTCATAGCACACGTAGCAGCCCAATGCCAAATCACTGTTAAACAAATCATAAACAGACTTAAAAAATGCAACACATGCCATGAAATCATAAAATCTGAAAAAACAACTGATAAAGAAGCAGCCGACCACATGTTAAATCACCACCAAGCCGCACTAGTCCAATGGAAAAAAGAATTCATAACCATAGAAGTAATCACAAACTCACCAGAACTGTCACCCCAAGACGCCACTAAGCTATACAACCTACTCATAGCTAACTCCACCACCTGTGAAGAATGCTACGACTTAGTATACCCTCATAGTAGTAAACCACCCCCAGGAATAAAAAATATAACAAAACATATAAAACAAAAACACCCAGGAATAATTACCACCGAAGACGGGATCACGACAGTACACACGACGCCAAAATCATCACATACAAAAACCATAGCACACCAGGGCGCATTTGGGACCACCCATGCAGTCACCCTTAATCTACAGGAAGACAAACCAAACGAAACAACAGAAAACAACTCCACAGATACGGAAGAAGACGAAGACCTAGACTTAGACGCCACCTTCACTTCAAAAAACACACAAAACACTAGAAAAAGACACAGAAGCCCCCAAGATAACAGCCCCGAGGACCCACCAGCCAAATCCGCCCCCGCCCCTGACCTCAGTAAATGGCTCCAACCTAGAGAATATAACGTACCTACTAGCAACAAATATGATATACTGCAAACGCACAACCAAGACCAAGTAGAACAAACAGAACAAGAATCAACCACCCTGCAACAACAACCAACCCCTACTACACAACCAAATAGAGCTACAACAACAAATACAGCTACTGCAACTACCACACAACAACCAACAACTGAGAACACTACAGCAACAGACAAAAAGAAAACAAGCACTATAAAGCCACCCCCTATAGTCCTACAGGGAGTGATAAGAAACCCAGAAGCCGCCGAAGACTTCCACAAAGAACTAAGACAAAAATTAAAAAAGGGATACAAAATCTCCTATGCCAAAAACACTACAATTATCATGGCACAAGACACCAACGAATACCTCCAATATGTGCAAGCCCTGGAACAGAATGAAAATAATAATTGGCATACTTATGCAAGGGACGAAGAAAAAACACATGCTTTTATTATAAAGGGCCTAGACCACCAGCCACCAGCCGAAGATATTATAGACGAACTACAAAATCAACATAAAATCTCTGCTAAAAAAGTCTACCAACTGAATACAACATACCGACCCCTATATATGGTCATAACAAATGCTGAAACAACCCTGAAGAAAATACAGCAAATTCGCTACTTAAATAACGTAACAATAAAGTGGGAAAGACGAAGAACCTCCAGGCCTATAATACAGTGCAAGAAATGCCAAGTATGGGGGCATGCGGCAACGTATTGCCATAGACAAATTAAATGCATGCATTGCGCAGAAAACCACCTAACTACGCAATGCACACAGCCACAAAATGAAAAATGTGCAAATTGTCAAGGCGAACATAAATCTAATAACGAAAACTGCCCCGTCTACCTATACAAAATTAAGAAAATCCAAGAAAACAACCCCAAAATAACAACGCAATATAAAGAAGCGCCGCTACCCAAAGTCAATCCTTGGACACAGGCCAGGGCAAGTGGCCCAGCAAGGACCAGGGCAAGTGGTCCCAACTTTAACACGCAAAGCCACCACCAACCAACCCCAACTCCAGGATCAGAAGAATACAACTTTACCTTTCCAGGTCTTGGAAGAGAGCAGCCAGAACAACAGGAGCAACATGATGCCCGGGAGAGCATGGAGACATTTACACAGGTTAGTGACCTGAGAAATTTATTACATTGCTTAAAACAAATTAACCTTCCTGAAATTATTAGATTCATGAATGACTTAATAAAATCCGTATTAAATATAAACGACCCCCTTCAAAAAGCATCAAATTTAATAGAATTTTTCTCTAATGTCAACCAATATAACATATAAACCTATACTTAAAATAATACATTTAAAACCCATATTCAAAAATCAAAAAACTTCACATAGTAACTTTTTTATAAACAAAATAAAAAACAAACAAACATATAAAAACCGTATTAGCTGTCATGTTGTTGTGTATACACAAGAATAACTTATTATATTAAAAATTTTCTCATTTCTATTTTAAACATTAAAAATTTATCATAAACATATCTAAAAACTCTCATTTACATCCTGGAAGACATTTCGTGTTCCCTGTCCCTCTAGCCCTGGCAACAGAGCTGTAGGGACCGGGAACCCGAGAGCACCAATAGGAAAACGCCGTTGCAGCATGCCCAAATAAGGCAATAGACTTCGGTCTGCCACTTTGGGGATAAGGAGGACGGAAATAAACTTAGAAACTAAATTAACCTATAAAACCTATAAAATCTTAATAAATAAATAAATAAACAAATACCCAGTATCCAGAATGTCCCAACCCTCTCACCCTAGAAATAGGGTGAGAGGAGTGGGAAATATTGATACCAAACAAGAAAAATAAGTAAGTAAAATCAAAATAACACCATAAAATTACAACAATAGAAATCTCTCTTAATATGCCCCGCCCACTACCAAAAATGCAAATCTAAAGCTCCCATTGGCTACCCACAATAATATAAATATCTAACTCAACTAAATAGAATTCAGTACATACAACGACATGGCAACTAACATGGTTGCGCGCTACTGTACCTGAAACCATTCAAGTAGGTTTTTTGGAAGCTTTTTCCTACGGAAAATTAATACAAAATAAATATTATACCTAAAATAAACAAATAATTTTAAACCCTGGTAATAAGCAATGTAATAACTTTTGATGTCACTACCGGTAAAAGTTGAGATATAAACAACACAAATCAACTTCATGCTACCCCGGGCATTTATCGGCCCCCGCCCAGTTCTTAACTGGCCGGCTTTCTCTCTTCCAAGACCTGAAAAGGTAAAAGGAAGAGTGCAAAGATATACTGTACATTGTATATAAAGTAGTCTTAAGTTGAAATTGTAAATATATTAGAAAGAAATAAATGCACTGTTAAATGGAATGGAATGGGTCCCAGACACTCGAAGGCCTTCATAAGCCCACCGAACCAACAATGTACTGTCAAACTACTGGAGCAATCAAGGGTACACCTTAAAACTCTAGTGGGACTGTACACGGGACACTTCAGATTAAAATACCACATGCACAAGATCGGCCTAGCGGAAGACGCCGAATGCCGCATGTGCATGGAGGGGGATGAATCGGCAGAACACATACTGTGTTCGTGCCCAGCAATGGCACGACTAAGATTCGCAATCCTCGGCAATGACGCCTTGTTGCCGGGGGAGGTGAAAGATCTCTCTCCCAACAGGATCATCAAATTTATTAGGAGTCTGGACCTGGTGGGAGAAATATATGTGGCTCACACCAGCCACAATAGACCGATCGGTCGCGGTGGGAGGGTGTTATACCCACTCACTTTAAACCTACCTACCTACCTACCTAAGTTCTAATCCATAAATGACAACACTTCTGTCGGCATTAATGGCATCAGTCATGTCAGAAAAATTTCGTTACGAAAGAGTAACTTTTTTTTGTGTTAATTTTATTTTCACAAAGAAAGTAATTGACAAAGTGCGGAAACGATTTTACTTCATTATTGAGTATTTAAGAAGCATATAACTATTTATTAACAAAATGGATATTTATCAAACATTTGATATATATCGGATATATATCATAAATATCCGATATTTTGATATTTATAATAAATATCGGATATTTTCAAACCCTGGTTTCTGTTTTAAAAATCATTAATAATGTAATACTACTACATGAGTCCTGAGTAAATTTTAATTTTTTTTTGCCTATGAAAATAATGAATTTATTCCATACATGTACACACTGAATATTTATTGACAACGCATATACACTTACTTAATATGACTCACTGCTTTTATCCCCTTTTATCGACGTTCGTTTAAATGAGGTTTTGATGAAAACGAATAAAATTTTATATTTGACTCAGTTTTACTGTATTAAGACACAACACAACACTCATAATCACTTAATCATAACTTTCTTATTACTCTTTATTGTTTCAATAAGTTATTGTAATATATTTATATATTAAATTTGTAAAGATTACTAAAAAATAATTAATTAAAAAATTATATGATTCATGAGTCAGTATTGATATGCTTTATAAACAGCTTGTCATCACGTAAGAACTTACAAAACTAACGATAGAGGCGCCACTAGTTCTTACGCAGGTTCTCTAGAGTCTTTAAAACATTAGCAACAAAAATAATATACAACTATTTTTAGATGGCTTCGATGGACAACTATCTGCAGTACTAAACACAGCTTCTGCAGACATCTACCTCTCACAAATAACAGGAAACTCAGACATCACTTTTAAAGACAAAGGGGACCTAAACTTAAAAATCACTGACTCCTGCCAAGATTTCAGCACTTTTAAAATAGCATCATCAGACGTTACTCTTGCTGATAACATAAAGTCCGAAATAACCAAAAGGGACAATGTTGTGATCATGCAGCCTGATAGTGAAACTGCTCAACATACTGTGCTAGTGAATTGCGCAAATGGTGCTGTTAAGATTGAGAGTACTTCCTGGCAAGATATGATTACTATGAAGTTAAAAAATAAATAAGGGTTTAAAGGATAATTTTCAGGTATACAGGAAGAGGCAGAAGTATAGAAAATTTGATATTTTTTCGCGTTTTGTTGTAATTTTTCTTAGTCTTCAAATACCGGATGTTACAAATTTAGGTAAAAGCGTGGTCAACAATGGTAACAGAAATTAATAAATTATTTTTGTGGGAAATAGGCCAAATTCGTTATATATAGCAGGAAGGAGGTAATTTTTTTGTAAAAAGCAGGAATTTCAGCAAATCAGATTAACTTTAAAATATTTGAAATTTGTCAAGAAAGGTGTAAATATGGAATTAAAAAGTTTGGAATGGGATTTGGTCCAAAACGCTGTAAAAATTGGTCAAACTATTTTTTTGGCCAAAAATAAAAAATATTAAAATTCTCGGACAATATTAAAAATTTTCATGAAAATAGGTACGGGGTGTTTTTTGTCACTAATTACAATTTTAACATCAGAGATTTCTGAAACACCCATAAGACAGTAAAACCTACCCTTTTTAATGGGTTTTTTTAAAATATTTTGGAAGTAAAGCTCAGATTATCAAATAAAAGCCATTTTTTCAGAATAATTGAGAATATATTTTTTTTTATTATGCACTGAAAGATATAAGGGCTTATAAAAGGGGGTTAAAACTACCCCCATAATAAAAAAAAAATAAAAAAAAACATGACCTAAGATTATTCTTTTTGTTTTTTAATCAATTTTTTGAAAATATTTTATCGTATTTATTCAGTACCCCAAATTAAAAAAAAATGAAAAAAACGTTATTAATTTTTTTGTTGTTGCAACTTTTCGTTTTAGAACCGACAAAGTAACAATATTTTCAGTAAATAAAAACGAAAAATTTTTTTATGATTGCGGAAAGAAAATAAAATTTTTGGCCATAACTTTTTTTTGGCTAATAACAACAAGATGTACAATGAAACATTTTAAAGCTAAGGTTATCCCCGAAATGTCAGGTAATGGCAAATTTCAATTGGATTGACCATTTTTTATAATTTCCTTTTCCCAGTATCGGAATTGTTTAATTCAATACTTAGCATAATACAAGTTACTTCAAATACCTGATTTTTGCCCCAAATTTGCGTTTTGTGATTTTACCTCCTTTACTGTGTTAATAATAATTATCAGTCATTTTTTTTTGCTGGAATATTATAGTTGATGTTTCCTTGAAGGTGTTAGACAATGTAATGGTTTCAATAACACTAGAATCTTGGACTTCCATTGTCTTTATTTGTTAATTGTTACACAACGTTTTGGTTAGTAATGCATCTCCAACCGTTTTCAAGTGATAACTAAAAACTATTCCTAAAAGCTACGACTTATATACTATCCCTTGTTCACCGAAGCTTGACCGACTTTTCACGGTTCAGCAACGGCTGCCAGATATTCGAAATATCGATGCTAGGCTTGCTAAATACATTTTTGTTGTTTAAAATTATTACAGCTTCTTGAATTTTCTTTTCTTCCAGTGGTTTCTTTATAAATAGTTTTTGTTTTCCGACCATTGTATGCGGGTGTTGTTTTGACCAAGCGTGTTCGGCAATCCCTGACTTCGACGTTTCACCTCGTTCCGTATGTTTTTTGTGTTCTTTAACTCTAATTCAAGTGTCTCTTTGTTTCCTGATGTATACCATTCGGAATTTGGTAGATACAGTCTTTTGAACATTTTGTCTGTTCGTCTTAGGAATACTCTAGAGTGGTTTGGGATTTAAACCCGTTTTAATATTATACTTATTCCGATCTGCAATCTTTCCGAAGTTTAATATATGGAATTGTCAAAATATTTGGTCAGTCTGGTCTTGTTCAATTAGAGTTTCTTGTCTTATTTTGATATTTTTCGATTGTTTCCTTTATTAGCCTCTCACTTTTCCCGTTCTGTTAAGATCCCTAGTTATGTTATCCATTTCCTCTTGCAGTGATTCCTACTGTTAATAAGGTCACCACGATTTAAAAGTAACGTATAACCCCTGTTTAGTTTGTAGAGTGGTTAAATTCGGGTAAATATTGTCCAGTGGGTAGGCTTTCTGTATACCGAGGTTTGAATATGACCATTATTGCGTTTGACTAGAACGTGAGGAAGGTAGGGCCGAGTTTCTCCTTTCCATTGTGATTAATACAAGGTCGGAGGAAATAAATTTTAAAGCCTTCGTAAATTACCTGTCCATATAATAGAAGTATCGTCAACATATCTTAGCCAAACTTTTGGTTTAAATTTAGTGCAGTTTTAATTGCAGTTCCTCAAACCATTCCATATAGATAGTTTGTACCACTGGGAGAGCGATGAACCCATGGGAAGCCCATCATCCTGCGCGTAAACTCGGCCTACCTTTCCTCGACGTTCTAGTCAAACGGAATATGGTCATATTCAACTGGTATACAGAAAGCCTACCCACACTGGACAATATTTACACATTTAAAACACAAAAACATACGGAACGAGGTGAAACTCGAAGTCGGGGATTGCCGAACACGCTTGGTCAAAACAACACCGCATACAATGGTCGAAGCAAAACTTTTTATAAAGAAACCCACTGGAAGAAAAGAAAATTTAAAGAACTGTAATAATTTTAAACAACAAAAATGTATTTAGCAAGCCTAGCATCGATATTTCGAATATCTGGCAGCCGTTGCTGAACCGTAAAAGTCGGGCAAGCTTCGGTGAACAAAGGGGTGTATATAAGTCGTAGCTTTTAGGAATAGTTTTTAGTTATCCGAAAACGTTGGAGATACATCCAACCGAAACGTTGTGTAACAATTAACAAATAAAGCAATGGAAGTCCAAGATTCTAGTGTTATTGATTATAGTTGATGGTATACATGATGGTAAATATTATTTAGAATTTTTCTAATTGTATTTTTTATTTTATGACATCCACACATAACAAAAAATGCTGGAGTTATACAACAAAAATTAATATCCTATTATTGAGAAATTGAACGATCCAATTGATTCTTTTCTACAATTTAACAACACATTAATGACACATTTTCCAGAGTTAAATAAATTCTATTCTTCTTATCTGATGTCTTGCATATGTGTTGTTGTTTCTGCGTTGTGTTTTCTCTGTAGTGGTAATAATAAGACATTAAAAATGAGTATTCTTGCTAACGTTTTTCAGGTGCTATTATTAAAATATCTAGAAATATTTCTCAATAGTATAATTTGGTTCTTTTTTTTTAATTCGTGGTTAACAGTCGGAAATGCAAAAGGTATTATTATCTTATTTATAGTGAAAGACTGAAAAAAATACTATAGAAAATATAGTGGTGGCGTAGACGAAACGTCGCAAAAAAGAAATATAATACCGTTTCACGTATAATAAAAGTTAGCTTTTGTTACCTTAAAATGGGTTCAAAAACAAAGAGGAAAATTTAAAAAGTTCGATTTTTCCGGATATCCCCCAAAACAATTTTCTAAAGGAAACAATGATAAACTTGACTGTTTAACTTTTCCTTTATTGTAACCATATACCTAATTTTACCTTTTTTGAATTTGGGACGCTTTTAGAGAGTGTGGATTAGGAGACTCACTGTATGTTCGACCAAACTTTCTTTCCTCTGTCTACCCTGTATGCTTTTTTTTTTAATGTACTTAATATACCCAAAAGGGATTGAAAAATACCAGGTTTTTTAATGATTTTTAGGTTGGTCCCCAAAAAACCGGTTTTTTGGGACGGGCAACAAAAGGTATTTTGGGGGTTGGAACAAATTTATATTATATTTATCTTTAAACTTATTTTTTTTTATTTTGCAAATTTTAAAACAACGCGAACATTGCCAATTAAACCAAAATAGATTTAAATTATTTAATTATTTTTTTGTCTTAAGTTTTGTTTTAATTAGGTTTTAGTGATAGTTTAGTTTAATTAGATATGATAATATTTATTCATCTACAAATTTAGTTATCTCACTTAAGTGTTTTTTAATTTAAAATAAGTATTTAATTAGTTTAAAAATTTCATAAAAAGGAAATGGTTCCTTTATGTTATTAGCATGTATTACAAGAATATAAAATAAGGGTTGCATCAAAAGCCAAAAAAAAATATAAATAACTCAACGAAAATTTTTTGGGAAAATATGGGAGGTTTTTTTAAAGTACCTTAGGGCCCTTACCAAAAAAGTTTTTTTAGTTTCAAGAATAAAAAATGTTTCCATGTGACCAACTTTTTGGCCGTTTCTTTAGTCTACCTTAAAAGAGTGAGCTAACTATTTTGTAGTCTGTAAACTTTGGTACAATTATATTATTTTTCTGTTTTATAGGGATTTGGTTTATTGGCTTGGGGAGAATAAAAAAATTAATAAATATAATAATATTTGCAAAAAATGTTTTTTTTTTGTAAAACTTAGTAATGATAGTAACCCTTGGCAACCAAAAAAACACTTGGAAAAAAGTTAAAATAATTTTTTAAAAAGGGAAAAATATTATTTTAAACCTTGATACCCACAGCCATCTTGAATGGTGTTACGTCAAATATTATAGGTGTCTTAGTTATCAGGTTCATGTTGCCAAATTTACCCTTTGATCCTTTGTCCAGTGAAATTAACCGTTAGTTTTAAAAAAAATTTGAATTTGTCCCAAAAGGAAATGTTTTTGTCCTCTGGAGAAAAAATTTTTAAAATTTTTTTGACAAAAAAAGAAAAAAATTTAGATACTTCCGTTTTGGTGAAATTCTAAAAAAACGGGGTCTCCTAAATTTGTTGATTTCTGGGAAAAAAATTTTTTTTTGGGGTTGATCCGGGGTATACTGTTTGTGTATCAATAAGAGGATTTAACAACTTAAAAAAAAGTATAAATTTTTTTTTTAGGGCAGTTTGAGGTAAAAAATTGTGTTTTTTTTCCCCTTTACAAAAAAAAAATTTTTTTAATCCAAAATTTCTCCTTTTTCTATGTAAACAAAAAACAGTTTTTTTTTTAAAAAATGCATAATATCAATATCGACCAAATTTAAGCCTGAAAAAAGGGGGTTTTCTTCATTTATTTGTTTTAAAAAAGACTATAATTGGCAACAGTGGTATTTACAAGCTTTTGAGGGGGGGGAAAAAAATTTAAAAAAAGATAAAAAGGACGTTTTTATTCTATTTTAAAAATATATATATATATATATATATATATATATATATATATATATATATATATATATATATATATATATATATATATCTACGTGGATAACTCAGCATCCACAAAAAACAGGTTACCCAAACTCCACCTGTATATACGTACTGTCAAAGTTAAGTCGACCTCCAATACTTTTACAGGTTAAATTGACCTCCACTGTATACCTTGTATATTTTTTTTGGGTATATGTCAGTTGGTTTCCTTTTGGGGTTAAGGGGGTTTTTACGGGAACCCCAAACGATGTTGCCAATTCTTTTAACGGTATTTTTTTTCATAGTAAAGCAAAACTATTTAAAAGAATAATGAGTTATTATAGTACAATGGGTATTACAGAGTACTTAAATATTTACTCAAAAAAAAACCTAAGAATTCATGTATATCAAAAATTTTTACATAACCAAAAGTAACCTTTTTTAAAAAAAAAAAACGAGAGGTGTTATCCTGATTGTTTCGTTAGTAAAATTTTTTCCCAAAAAAAGTTCGATTTTATATATAATGATGAAAATTTAATTTTTGAAAATAAAAGTATGTTTTTTTTTTTAAAACAAAAAAATGCTAGTTAAGTAGAAAAAAAAATAAGCCTCTTAAACCCCTGCTTTAACTGCCTAAAAATTTTTAAAATCCATGGTTATGGGAAATTGATTGTTTTTTTTCTGTTAAAAAAAAAACTTTTTTTTTAAAAAAAACCCCCAGAAAACAAATGTAGGGGCCCTCATTATTACTTATATGAAAAAAAATTTAAATATTTATTTTTATTATCATAAAGTTTTTTTTTAATTTTTTAAAATAAAATAATGAAAAAAAAAAATATAAAATTTTTTTTTTTGGGAAAAATTTAAAAGGATTAAACAAATATATAGAAAAATAGGGGTTAAAAGTAACTATTGATTTTTAAATAATATTTATTGAAAAAATTTTAATTTTTTAAAATTAACAAAGATCCCAAGTCCCCTTTTGTTTTACTTAAAACAGATGTTTAAGTAGATATTAACGACTTTTTTACTAATAAGACGAGGTTAAAGAAGCAAATTTTTAAAAACTGACATTTGGAGTATTATATTATTAAACATGTTAAGTACAAGTTGGCATTAAAATAGTTTACAAGATATATCAGCAGTTATCTTTTTAAACCTAAATTTACAACCATATATTAAAAACTACAAGAATAAACCACACTTTTTTTTACATACTGATTAAAACAAATTTTTTATACCTTCCCGGGTTCTGTTTTTAAAAAAATGACGGGTTTGCTTCCAACTCTAACACCTTGTTTTTCTTTCATCTGCCCTGGTTTCAAGAATTTTGAATGAAGAGGATGATCGTTCGCCCAAAAAAAAAAAGGTTGACAGTGTATGTTTTTCTGATTGATGGCTTTCCGTTTTGTGAAGCTTTTTTTTAAATTTAAAAAGGGGGAAAGCTTCACATGTCTTGGGAAATTTTTTTTTGGGATAATATCCTACAAGGTGTGCAAGGTAGAAGGTTAAATGTGTTTTGGTTATCTTTTCTACCCCTCACAGCTCCCTTTAGTTTCTTTTTAAAAAAAATTTTTTTTTCTTTTTTTTTTTTAAAAATTTTATCCCAAAAATTTGTTTCCGCTGAAATTTTTTTTTTTTCAGGGACAAAAATGCTTGCACTTCCATTTCTCATTAGGTTGTCTTTACAAATCTCTTTAAAAATTTTCACCAAACATCGCAATAAACGCAGTTGTGTTTTCTTTTTTTTTTTGGTAAAATAGTTTGTGAACTTAAAAACTTATATTTTTAGAAACGTCTGTTAAAGGCTCACTAGTGGACATGCATTCTTTTTTTGGTAAACCCCATAGTTTTCTTTAAAAGAATTTTTGGTAATTCCTTGTTAGACAAAAATCAATTTTAGCACTATTGTGGTACTTTCTAGTGCATTTCATAATTATTGAACTAGAAGCTTGGTTTTTCAAAATCATAAAAATCAAATGTAATATCGGCATATTCTGAATAGCTCTGATTACTACTATTTTTATGGTAAAAAACAAAAACTCCTTATCATCATTTGTGGCTTTTATCATCTGAAAACGGGAAAAATTTTTTTGTTTCAAAAAAAATTTTGGGGGTTTAAAAAAAAGCTAGCTGATAAGAAAATTTTGCCTTAAACTATTTATATTAGGATTTTGGCCTTTTAAAATAAGCTATTTCTTGAATGCATATGCCGTAACTCAACAACAGCCACCTATTAACTTCTTAAAATAAACTATAAATTTTCCTATTAAATTTAAACACACAAGGAAACTATTGTGCCGGGTTTTTTAACCCCCCTTTTTAAAACCAAAATCTTTTCCCCCTTTTTTTAAAAACCGAATATATAATTAAAGTCATCAAAACCCCAAAGTATAAATTTTTTTGGGGTTATTAAAAAAATCTGACCTGATGTTTTTTTATTATTGTTTTGGTTTGACATATTCTAACACATAATATATTTATATTTGAAAACTCTTTTTAAAATATAGTATTTAATACAGTTTCCAAAATTTTTTTTTCCATTATTAATAATTAAAAGAATAAAGTTGATACATTTTTTTATACATAATTAAAATTTAACATAGGATTAAGTAAAATTGAAATTACAAATTTGTTTATTTTCAGTAGTACAAACTTAAAATAATGTGCACCATTTTTTATCCATTAAAAGGTTTACAGCAGCTAAAATTTTTCGGTTTTTTTCCCAAAAAATTTTTTTATCATATGATCTCCGTTTTATCATGCAAATTGGGTTTCAAAATTAAATAGATCTCATAAAATTTAAATTTTTTTTTGGCGTTGCCAAAGTAAAGGAGGCCAAAGAACCGCAGGAAGCATTGTATTTTAAAACTATTGTATACACAAAAAAGTCCGCAGCGCACTTTAGCGGTGAGCGCCTGCACTAAATTTTAAACGGCTATCAAAAAAAAAGGCAATTGACCTCCCGGGTTTTGACACGGGAAAATATTTAAATATGTTTACATTTATTTTAATATTTTTTTAAAGGTGGGTTCTGGTTTTAAAGGTAAAATTTTTTAAATATATATATATATATATATATATATATATATATATATATATATATATATATATATATATATATTTTATATATATATATTTTATATATATATTATATATATATATATATATATATATATATATATATATATATATATATATATATATATATATATATATATATATATATATATATATATATATATATATTTTTTAAAATATTTATTCTAAAAATACTATGTGGAATTTCTAGTTCTTAGGAGAGTTTCTTGGAGACAGGATCAATTTACCGATAACCCCTTTTAAATTTAAAAAAAAAAAATATGAACAAAAAACTGATTTATTTCATAACATAAAATATTAACATTACCACTCCTCCCATCCTCCTCTCTCATCATCACCGTTTTTGCTTTCTTCCCCTTCCTTTGCCTTTTCCTTTCTTCTTCTGTCTTCGTTTTTTCCTTTCCGCTATCTCTCTAGCTTTCAGGATTTGATCTGTATTCTTCAACTCCGACTGTCTCTGTTTTGTTTTCACCTTTTCATTGTGTTTTGCCCAGTGAGTATGCGCTCTCGGTTTATTAAAACCTCCTTAAAAAAATAGTAAACTTTTTAAAAAAAAAAAACGTTCCAGAAAAACCCCAAGAATAAATAAAGCCCCAGAGACTATGAGACTGCAAGAAAATGCAAATTTTACCTATTTGAGGACCTTCATCGTTATCGTCGTCGTGATTTTCCACTGAAACTTTAGTTTTTTCCTTCCATTCCGCATATCTGTTGCTTTTGTACGTTGCTGGTATCCATACTCCGGATTCTGTTTTTATTTTGCCTTTTCTTGGATTCTAAAAAAAAAAATGAAACGTAAAACACGCTAAAAAGCAAATAATGATTGTGTAGTCCACCTACTTTAATACTAAAATAGAGTTTATCCAGACATTGGAACACACAAATGAATTTGTTTGTGATTGTTCTAACTAACCTACCTTTTTTTGAATATTGTTTTGTTTGAATCGTAAAAACATATCAATAATTATTGATATATTTTTTTTATATTAAGTTAATTAAATACACAATATCGAGCAATATTTATCAGAAATAATAAAAGTACAAATGTTTGTGTGCCCATGGAATTATTTTTTTTTATTAATACAGTTATCTATAAAGTGTTATAGGTATTACATTTTATTATACTTCATTATTTTGCCATAGCTTTCTCTCTGCCAGAAATTTTTTTTTTAAACAATATTAAGTGGGTATCTGGTCAAAAATTTGAAAAAATTAAAAAAAAAATATTTTCAAAGATATTCATGAACAGGTCCTTAAAAGGATTTTTCAAAATTTTGATCATTTACCGAGTTACAGCGATTTTGATGCGGCAATAAGCGTTTTTCTCGAAACTACTTTTTTCAAGCTAATGATATCTCAAGTTTTACTGAACCGATTTATTTGAAATTTTGTGAGAAGCTTCTCTTTACATTTCTTTATAACATCAAGAATATTCTAATCAAAATTTTAAGTTTTACTATTTTTAAAAAATTAGGAACTGCCAAAAAAAGGTTTCAGATGACCAGATGGGTTGCTAGGACACCCCACTTTACTAGCCGACAACTTTTTGAGTTTTTATTTTTTAACTTTTAAGTTTTTTGTTATGTATTTCTGATATACAAATAAACAAGCAATAAAAAAATAGATCCTTAAAATATTCTTTGTTTTTTTTATCGAGTTCAAAAAAAAACCCTTTTAAAAATTTTATGCAAGGGGTCCATGCAAAAAATGAAAAATCTAGTTTTTATAAAGTAGAAACCTACCTCCACGCCGACCATTTTCTTCTTTTTCCTATCCCATTTTTTCATGGATTTTCCTGATCTCATAGCTTCTTCCGAGTCCCCCGTAATATCAAACTGTACCTTATTTGCTTCATTTTGGAAATTATTTACAGTTAATCTAAAAAAAGGAGCAATATTCAATTTTGCAGTGTCTTTAATACTTTAGCTCTAAAATTATATTTATCAAGTGTCATTTCTTCATATCGACAGTAAGCATCTGTTGATTATTATTTATTTATCTACTGTATTACTGTATTATAAAATTATCTATAAAAAACTATTCCTTTGACTTTAGCTAAGTTTACTGCATCGAATTTATGGAAAGTGAAAAAAATTGAAAATAAAACTAAACAACTGATTTAAAAAAAATAAATTACCCTTCTTCAGTATGCTGATCTTCTGGAGCATAAGGAATAAAAACTTCATCCCCAGTTTTTTTCCTTTTTTTTTTTCATACTGTACATTGTGTCCATTTTCCTCTTCTTCGGCACTATGACACTTTTGAAAGTACCTTCAATATCTTCAATTGTACTACCTGGAGCAAACAAGAGTTACAACATAATTAAGAGCTTTTGAAATTAATGCAAACTTTTACTTTACTTTGAAAACAACAATCCCATACCTGTCAAATTTATAACTGGTTTATGATGGCTTTCGTTTTCAGATATTTTTTCTTGCATCAATTTTTTGTGCGACTCTATTTTGTCCTTATGAAACGCTCTTTTCTCTTTCATTATCAAGTATTCCTGCGATTTGTTTTTGCCGCAGATTTCAAATATTGTCTGAAAATAAAATATTTAATACCAAAGCAGAATAAAATGAAACTACTACACATAAATAATACAAAATAATAAAAGGCTTAAGCAAAATTTTTGATAATTGGAGTACATCTGGTATAGTTTCTCTCAAAGTATACCTTGTTAGTTTTTTGGTCCCCAAAAATAAAACTGCGGATCAGTAGGATTAAAGGACAGAACATTGGGACGGACTCTAATAATATAAAGATTTATAATTTATTGTTTATTTAGGTAGGTATAATCTTAAAATTACATTAAGAAATTTAATATATGCAAAGTTTTAATAAATTTATAACTATATTATTATCTATACATTTTTAATCTAAATATCCAAATTTAATTCTGTTTCACTATCAGAGTCATCATTGAGATTAACTACAATAGGATTTATGTTGTTTTGTATAGAAATGTAAGAGTACTCGATTTTTATAATGTGCTGTACTGAATTTTTCCAGCTCTCAACTGGTATGTTAGTAATTACATTTTTTATCAAATTTATAACACTGGGACTTAAAGTAGGTGTAACATTTTCTGCTCTGATCTTTGATTTTACTTGGTTTCACAAATAGTCTATGGGGTTAAATATACAGTGATACGGAGGAAGCCGTAAGACAGTAGGCCCAGCCTGTTCAGCCAAATTATCACATACATATTGTTTTTTGATTGCATATAAATTTAGGACTTCCAAAAGTTGCGCTTTTTGTAACTGAATTTAAAATAAATATCATTTTCTAACAAATATTCCTGGATTTCAGTTATTGAACTTGATGAAGTGGTGCTTTGTGTAGCAGACGGCTGTGGTAGCTTGCGTTATCCATGACAATAACACTGTTGTTTGGAATATTTTTTAAAAGATAATTTTGAAACCAGTTTTCAAAAAGTTCTGCACTTGTATCCTCATGATAATCCAAGCTAGAATCCTTAATATTCTTTGCAGAAAACAGCAAGCATATTGGGACAAATCCGTCTTCTGAACCAGCATGTATTATGGTAATGCGTTTTCCTTTATTTAAAGGTGCTTTCGTCTGACAGTTTTGACTGGAATCAACCCATCCTTTGCATACTGTGTCGTGTGTATCGAACCATGTTTCATCAAGGTAAATTATGGATCTGTTTTCTAACCTATATCTTTTAATTTCTTGAAGATAATTAAATCTCCAAATGCGTAATCTGTGCGATTCCATTACTACTTGTCTTTTGTCTATTTTGCGGTATTTAAATCCCATTTTACAAACAATTCTATGGAGGGTGGCAAGGCTAATATTTATATTGGTTTCTTCTTCTTTCTTCTAGCTTCTTTTTCAGTTTATTCAAGGTAGGAACAACTCCGCTTTTATAAAGACAATATATTTTCCTTCTTATTAGGTCCTTATCACTATCGTCTTTACGGTGAGATTGAAAATCACTACTTTTTTTCCTTTTGTTGAATTCTTCAATAATAATAATATCCCTTATCGATGATATTGGAGTTTTCGTAAGTGGACAGGTTTCTTTTAAAGCTTCTTGTTTAATTAGTCCTCCACTGATTAAGGTTTCATACACATTTTTCACAACCTGTTTTGCATCTTATGACAAATGATTTTAACGCAACATAACTATATTCACGTAAAACTACTTTTTCGAAACACATAGTAAAAACGGTTATTCAACACTGCCACTAAAATATTAGCCGAAATATTTATATACCTAATGGTCATACTACAGAAATACTGACCCTCCTGCCATTATGAAATAATACTCAATAACAATCTATATATATAATTTGCTAATGTGGATATATTTATATGTAGGTAGCATATATATTTATTTGTCTGTCACGTCATTCTGAAGTTATGGCTTGAGCTAAAATCATGAAATTTGGCACAGTGGTAGTCTTTAGCAGTGGCTAAACCTAACGAAGCTCGTTTTTGAATTTTGCCCGGACAAAAATAGGAGCAAAGTGTTTTTACCGTTAACCGTACGGAAGGGGTCCTTACGGAGACAGAGGCTACTTAATATTGTCTCTGCCTGGCGGAGACAGGCTTTTCATCTAGTAGGTAATAAAATCGTTAAAGGTTTATTGGGGTATTGTCCGTCAAAAGCCATAGCGATATACTTTGAGACAGACTATATAAAATATAGTTTAGGGATTCTAGGTAAAATTTAATTTATTTATTTAAAACTTGACATTTTTAATACCTAAACTACCTGTAACACCTACAGGGTGTGTACTGGAGCTAAATAAATTTCATAATTATGTCTTAACTTCTTATTCTCTGACCAAATAATACATCTTAACTAAGAAAAAAGCCATTTCTGGTCAAACCAGAGATTTTCTTTTTTGGGTAAGAAATGCAGATAGACATTTAGAACTTAGTGTCAAAAGGAAAAATTTTTAGAAATAGTTAAACTTACTCCTTGAGGTCGATAACTTTTCATCTGATCTAAAATATTTTCCCTGCCCAAACCATTGCTTTCACTTGATCCCTTGAAGACAGGATGTATAAAACAATTATTTAGAGGCAACTCTTTTACTCTTCTGTTACTATCAGCCGACGCTGCCGGTCTAGATCTTATGTACTGCTTATAGGCATTTTCTATGACAGTTTTTTGACTAACCTACAAGAAAGTATAGAAAATTTTTACACACAATTAACTATTACCAATTCATTCTTTATGAAAGAAGTGTTGTTGCAGAATATTTCTTTATGAAAAAGTAGCTAAATAATGCATAAACAAGCTCGCGAAAACCGCATCTAGATATCTTGTTCCTTAGCTAATATTTAGACCAAAGAAAATTTTATACGTCAATATCTCAAGAACTATAAAAGCTACAAGAAATTTTATAAAACATAAATTGTGTATTTTTACAAAACCTCTAATTTAGGTTAAATAATCTTTTCATCTAAATGCAGTACTTTACGAGTTATAATCAAAAAAGCGAATTCTAGAGGTATACCTTGAAAAAATCCTGAAAATTCCATTTTTTGATTATAACTCGTAAAGTATTGCATTTAGACGAAAAGATTATATAACCTAAATTAAAGGTTTTGTAAAAATACATAATTTATGTCATATAATATTTCTTGTAGCTTTTATAGTTTTTGAGATATTGACGTAAAAAATTTCCTTGGCCTAAATTTTAGGTAAGGAACAACATATCGAGATACGGTTTTCGCGAGCTTGTTTAGGCATTATTTAGCTACTTTTTCATGAAAAAATTATACTAATGCATTTTTTTTTTTTGAGAAAATTAACCATTTCTGTCGGAATATCGAAAAAAGCCCTCTAGCGGCGACATGTGAAACTAACAAAACTTCAAATATTATAACATTTATAGCCCAAGAAAAGCTCTTGTCAACCAGCCTAAGCTTGTTAAAATCGGCTCAGCCGTTTCGAAGTTACAGGGTGTGTTTTACGGAAACCTTTGAATACCCCCACCACTTTATTTTTAGAGATATAGCAAAAATTGTCAAACAAAAAAGGTTCAGATTATCCTCGAGTTTAAGGATTAGGTATTTCTTTGCTTGGTTAATACAGCAAAATTCAAAGAAACATCACTTTTTTAGATTCAAGATTGCAGTTACGCCCCCTAGCGAAACTAAAAATTTTTTTTTTAGCTATTTCTCTTGACCACCTTTAATAAAAATATTTTTTCCCCAACGCTGTACGATAAACATTTTCTGAGATACAGCCGGCGTCCTTTTTTATTTGGACATCCGGTACATAACAACAAGTTTGTGTATGGTTATTTATTTTTTTTAAAACTTAATTAATAACGCAAAGATTTTACAAAAAATCTTGTTCGACACAAGTTGCAAATTCAGTGTTTTAGGCACTCAATGTGTTGCCAAGCTCGGCCAGCGACCTCGTTTGGCAATCATCACATCGCATGCCTAAAACACTGCTGTATCGAAAATAGTTATCATATTTCTGTTAGCTTTCGCATTCGCCATTTCATATTACTGATATGTGAGGAAAAAAGGCCCTGTTTGGATGATTTTCTATTATTTAAAGCCAGACAGTGGAATTATCCCTGGAATGTGCTGGCAGAATGTGCGTCTGATAAAACCGAGTAGCAGAATTAAAAAATAATACAATACAATATTTAGGTTGGCAACATATCACGTATAAATCAAATCACAATAAAAACAATTGTGTAAAAACGCTGTTCAAATTATAAGTATTCCAATAAAGTATTTTGTATTTTTATTACCAAACAATAAATAAATAAGTAACTTCTTGTGAAATACTTTTCGTGTATTGTTGTTTGTAATACTTACCAAATCAATATGATTTTCATGCAACACCAACAATGAACTAAGCTGATCTTCAACTAAGTCTTGCGGTATTCTACCTATAACGCCCTCCTTATTGTCCAAAGTCGCTATTGACATGGGGCGCCCCAAAAATAGATGCAAGTCTAACAGATACGCTTGTTCTCTTGACTAACGAGGGAATAGGCGGTACCGGAACGACCAGCTCGCGCACACCTACCTAAAAAGGTATTTTAGTTTTTTTTTTTTTCCTAACTAAAACAAGATCAAAATTTACCAACTCTATGAACGAACAACTTCGGTTTGGCAGGGAAATTGTAGTTAATAACATTGTCCAGCTGCGGTATATCGATACCACGCGCAGCGACGTCTGTGACCACCAGAACTTTCACTTTTCCTAGTCTAAATTTGTCGGCGTTAATTTTTCGGGCAGACGGATCCAGGTTCGAGTATATATAGGTGTTTGAAATGCCCAGTATGTCTAGAATCTAATAACAACTCATATTAGAACTATATTCTGAAAAACCAATATTAAGACTGACTTTTTGCCAGTATACTTTTTGAACACCCAGAGCTGTCGGTAATTGAATTAAAATAATTGAAAAATGGTATTCAATTACTTCTCAGTAATTGAATTACTTTAATTCAATTACTTTTCGGAAAAGGTAATTGTATTTGGATTATCAATCAATAGGAAAATGTAATCGTAATTGATAATTGATTTTCACGAATCCTAAGTAATTCAATTACTTAGAAAGTAATTCGATTACTTATAAGGTAATTATTGAATTACTTGGAAATAAATTAAATTACCTAATAAATAATTGAATTACTACGAAAAATTTAATAACCTTGCTTGATGGAAAAACTGCCAAAATTTTGGTCAGCCAGAAAGAGCATCTTGAAACACGGCGGGAAGCTTTGAATCCGATGAACGCCGCCTTCGCGACGATTTCGTATTTTCAATTGATGCTTACCGCCACCGTTTTTATACCATTTTTTCTTTTTTTGTAGAAAAATCTCTTGATGTTTGGGGTAGGATAAAACGAAATTTTTATTTTAGAGTTATTTAATGTTGAACTCTCCGAGAAAGCAATTTAAATAGGTATGATGCATATAAGTACAAATATTTTATTTCTTTAGTGTATCGTGTTTAATATATGTGGTAATTTAAATAGTATAACTGCTAAAATATTCAATTACTTTTAGTTTTAATTGATAATTGAATTATTTTTAACAAACATGCTAGTAATTGGTAATCCTAGTTTACTACCACTTAGAAGAGTAATTGGTAATTGTAATTGAATTACTTTTTAAAAGTAATTGCGACAGCTCTGTGGACACCTCTTTTATTATACAGGGTGACTAGTAAAGTGTGCATCTTATAATTATTATTCGAATTATGACTTTGGCGTCAATTTCTGCTTTAATTGAGATGAATATTAACCAAAAAAAAGAAGTCCCTTGATTTGACTTATTTTAATTTTTTTCAAAAGTGGGCTGTTTTTGAAAATAACAAAAAAAATGGGAAAAAGTTTTTTAAATGCAATTATTGGACCAATATGCAACATTTTACATGTATAAGAATTTTGATTTTTTGCCCATTTTTTTTGTAAATTGCACCACTGTTGCAGAATAAGACTCGGCGCAATCTATATAAAATTGCTCAGTTTTGACGTTGCTTTATTCAAGATGAATTTTCTTTAAAGTAGCGCCAAATTAAATGTGTTTTTTTTACAAAATCTAAATTGCGATATTAAAATTTGGCCACATGATGCAAAGATTATTCGATTTTGACCCTGTCTAAGGTAACATCAAAATATATATTTTAAAAAAGGTAGTTTTGTCTAAAAGTAATACACTTTAATATTAAGATAGCTCACTCAAAAAACGGTTTTTCTTAAGAATTAAATGAAATTTAAATAAAGGGTTATTAAAGTGGCTTTTATCTACTTGAAAAAAAAAACGAAATATTTTTATCGTCTATTAAATGAGATATTAACAATGAAATTGTACCGGGTGTCTAAATAAGAAAGGACGCCGCCTATATCTCAGAAAATGTTTATCGCACAGCATTGAGGAAAAATATTTTTAGTAAAAGTGGTCAAGAGAAATAGCTGGAAATAATTTGCAGGTTTCTGAAATGGCCGCTAGGGGGCGTAACTGCAATCTTGAATCTAAAAACGTGATCTTTCTGTGAATTTTGCTATATTAACCTAACAAAAAAATACCTGATTTTTTAAGTCGAGGATAATTTGAACCTTTTTTGTTTGACAATTTTTGCTGTATCTCTAAAAATAAAGTGGTGGGGGGTATTTAAAGGTTTCCGCAAGAAATACCCTGTATCTTCAAAACGGCTAAGCCGATTTTAACAAACCTTGGCTGGCTAAAAAGATCTATTCTTGGGCTATAAATGTTATATTATTTGAAGTTTTGTTTGTTTCACATGTCACCGCTAGAGGGCTTTTTTCGAAATTCCGACAGAAATGGTTAATTTTCTCAAAAAAATTAAATGCATTGGGTATGATTTTTTTTTCATAAAAAGTAGTAAATGATGCTTATGAAAGCTCGCGAAAACCATATCTCGATATCTTGTTCCTTACCTAAAATTTAGGCGGAAGAAAATTTTATATGTCAATATCTCAAAAACTATAAAAGCTACAAGAAATTTTATATGACACAAATTATGTATTTTTACAGAACCTTTAATTTAGGTTATTAAATCTTTTCGCCTAAATGCAATACTGTACGAATTATAATCAATAAATCGAATTTTCAGGATTTTTTTAAGGTATACCCCTGGAATTCGATTTTTTTATTATAACTCGTAAAGTATTGACATTTAGACGAAAAGATTATATAACCTAAATTAAAGGTTCCGTAAAAATACATAAATAATGTTCTATAAAATTTCTTGTAGGGTTTATAGTTTTTGAGATATTGACGTATAAAATTTTCTTTGGCCTAAATTTAAGGTAAGGTACAAAATATCGAGATAAGGTTTTCGCGAGCTTGTTTAAGCATTCATTTTGGAATATATCGAAAACGGTTCTTACGATATTTTTTAAAAACTACTGCAATATAAGTTGGAGTATTAGAAAATTGGCTTCATTCGGCTCGTTCAACAATCAATTTTTGTTAGAGAGAGAGAGAGATGGGCGAGTTCTGCGCGGATGACATGGAAGAGACGAGGATGAAAGAGGTTCATCCCAATCTCGGTTTAACTTGTGGACGGGCCGGGCTTTATTTACTATAAGGCGATAATTTTGTCTACGATTGTCACGAGTGAACTTCTTCTTGCGGTGCCATACTCTATTTTAGAGTGTAGGCGCCCTCTCGCACATATCTGTGTTGCGTACCAACTAGACACAGATATGGGGACCACCGGATTTTCGTGCCTTCCGAAGCACATGTGAGAGGGTTTACTAGGCAGAAATACTACACAGTGGTTTGCCATTGCCTTCTGTGAGGTGATGAGCTATGAAAAAGTCCAATGGACAGTGCGGGATCTGAATCGAGTGAACTACCTTGAGAAAATAAAAAATAGTTTTGCAGAAAAACATAAATTTAATAAGGCACTACTTTAAAGAAAATAAGTCTGGAAGTGCCAAAACTAAGAAGTTTTATTTAACAGTGGTGCAATTTACAAAAAATTGGGAAAAATCAAAATTTTTACACATCCAAAACTTTGCATATGGGCTAAAAATTCCATTTAGAAAAACATCTTTTAATGCCTTTTTTTAAATACTGTCAGAAATACCCCATTTTAGGAAATTTTTTGAAAAAAAAATAAATTTTACAGATATCTTAAATTACTGATTACTGTTTTTGGGGTTATTATCTTGATCAAAGCAGAAATTGAAGCCGAAGTCAAAATTCAAATAAAGACTTTACTAGTCACACTCTATAAATAAATTTCAAATTTTTTCATTACAAAATTAATTACCATATGTATATATTCAACATGATGTTTTGTAGCTGCGAAAACTACCGTTTGTTGTTTTTGATCTATAACAGTCTGCAGTAAAACAAGTAAAGCAGCTAATTTTTCCTCCGGTCTTACTATGAAAAATCCTAGTTTTAGTTCTTCTGGTAGTTTAGACTCAACATCCAACCTGAAAGATAATTTTAATATAATTAAATAACAGTTGAATAAGTAAGGTAGACATATAAATTACATTACATAAAAAGTTGTTTTCGATTATATTCCTTACAAAAGCACTACTTACATTTTAAGCTTTAGCAACACTAAGTGTTCAGGCGTCATCTGACATTCCCACTTGAAAGATTTAACATTTTTAACATACTAACATACCTTAATAACACAGGATCACTTAGTCCAGCTTTGGCAAATTCAACTAATACTTTGGGTAAAGTTGCAGAAAACAACAATGTCTGTCTAGTATCAGGCAGTCTTCCCACAATTTCTGTCAATTGTTCACTTAATCCCATCTCAAACAATCTATCAGCTTCATCGAATACCACATACTCTATGCTGTTTAATTTTAATTCCATTTCAACACATACATGAAGAAAACGACCTAAAATTTATACCTCAAAATAAATTTTTCTTTAAAATAAGGAATACTTTTGTCTCTATATAATCAATGTGAGCCATTTTCAGGTTCCAGACCTTTCTAAGAGAAAACATCTCAGTTCTTGTTATATACATCCTTACAACCGTGCCTGCCACCTCATAGATCCAATTAAAAACAGATAATGCTTGGTCTATTACGCCAAATAATGATTTATGTAATACATACCTGGTGTGGCTACTATGATATCAGGGCTTCCATGAATGGCAGAAAATTGATCTTCCATAGAATCTCCCCCAAGAATGACTGCAGCTTTAAGCCCCATAAATCTGCCAAGTTCTTTTATAAATTTTAAAGTCTGAAACAGTAAAAAATTGGGTTTTTAATGATTATTATAATATTGCTTTATTGTCATATAAAATTATTCATATTTTTGACAAAAAAAAAACTATGATAATAACAAGAAAAAACAATATTATGAGAAAAAAAGACAATATTCTATGCAATAAAAGAATTCTAAATTATCTTCAAAGTAATCTGACAATACATATACATTTACATAATTATTTATGAAAACTACCTATATACTAGTAGGTAAATGATTTTTTTTTAAGTTAGAACATGGATTTGAAAGAGAAAGTTGAGAATTTTTTCTTGTTATGTGCAAAGAATTCTAAGTATTATTAAACCAATATTTTTTGTATATTAAAGATATTTTCTAAAATATAGAAAGAAGTAAGTGTTAAAATTATTTTTGATATAAATAATGGTTAACATGAGTCTTTGGCCTTGGCTTTACAAGTAAATTAAACTGCTCTCTGCAAGAAAAACTGTAAATATAATCATTTATAGATAATAAAAATATTAAAGGTCCAAGAACAGAGCCCTAGGGAACACTACAATTTATATTTCTACTTTCTGACATAAAATTATTTAAATGAACAATTTGTGATAATTTTGAAAAATATGACTTGAAACAATTTACAGAGACACCGCAAAATCCATATGTCTCAAGTTTTTTTAATTGAATAAAATTATTTACACAGTGAAAAGCTTTAGCTTTAGTATAGAGATGTCCAAGAAAAGCACATATTGCATCCTTTCTATTTTTATTTTTTTAAAATCCAAATTAAGAAAAATAATTGTTTCTAAAATTACCTGTAATGCCAATTCTCTCGTTGGTGACAGAATAAGAGCTCTTGCTCCCGCTTTTGCACTTCTTAGTTTAAGTTTTTCAAACATGGGTATAAGAAAGGCAGCAGTCTTGCCGCTACCTGTCCTTGCCATAGCTACTACATCTCGGCCTTCAAGAATTAAAGGAATTGTCTAAAACATAGATTGTTACAACAAAACTGTATTGGAAATATCAATTGCACATGATTGATATTTATATTTTTAAGGTAAACAAGTAGGGCTGTATGTACCTTTCTTTGAATAGGAGTGGGCTGTTTATACCCTCTTTTAGTAATGCCTTTTAAAATATTGAAACTTAAATTCATGGATTGAAAACCACCAGTTTTCTTTCCCGATTTCTTTTTCAACGTTTTTGTATCATCGCCATCAATTTCCACCGTCTTATTTGGGTCACTAAAACCCGGAATATCAACCATTATTAACGTTGTACCTAAAACTGGTTTAAAGTTGAGACTAAATTATAAAAATAAGAAACTATTAGAATATTTTAGATATTGGAGTGAATAATTTTAAAAGTAAGGTTACAATAATTCTCAATGTCAAAAAACACGTGTATAGAGAAAGAAAGACGCTTTCTTTCTCTCTTTGTCTTTGGCTCTGGTTCCCTCAGGTCCAACTTGCCAGTACTCCCCTTTTCAGATACCGCCTAGCCCTCCGCAACGCTTTTTTGCTGTTTTCTGTGATAAAAAATGCATCTGCGATGATATTTCGTGAAATTATGTCAGACAAAGTCAATCAGGTCAATTTAAAACTACCAATATGGTAAAATATAAGAATCTGTATAATGGGGACAGCAGTTGAACTGATCTACTCCTAAGCTCTGGGTTGGATTTTTAACATTATCTTTTTCTTTTAAGTATTAAGGAGATAATCTGATGCCTCAGACCCCCACCTAGAGGGCCTGGTATTTATTTTTAAAGTTGTTTTTTCTAGACAGATAGCTTTCTTTGCAGCTTAAAAGGTCTGTCCGCTTTACCTGTTGGTCCGCGGGAGGTATTTCATTTCCCTCCTACCACCCATTTCTGGGAGGCATCCCTCTATCCGCCACCTGAGGACGCGCCCTCTAGGGGTTACAGGATCCCCCGAGGGATAAAATAATAAATACCAATAAATGTTTGTACTGCTTCCTAGATTTCTAAAAAAATGCATCTGCGATGCTTTTTTAATAACTTTTTGTTATGAAGGCAAGTATAGTTGCATGTATTACTAAAAAAATCTGGCGTCTGCGACGCTTTTTTTACTTACACTTTTGAAATATAACAAAAAATATTTTTTTTAAATAGACTTCTAGGATAACAAAAAACATTTATTGAAATTCTACTTCCTACATAAAAAAACCACTACCTACATTAAGCTAACATTGTGGCGTCGCGTCGGCGACGTAAGTGACTATTGTTACCGTTGAGTCTACATTAGGAAAAATTGTGGCGTCTGCAAGCTTTATTGGTGTTTTTCTAAAATACTTTTAAAATAACCAATATTATTAATAAAAACACTACATGCTACATTAAAAGATTATTTTGCTTTTTTGCGATGTTTTTGAAGTGATATAGATAAAAAAAGAAAATTGGGGCGTCTGTGACGCTTTTTTGAGGTTCTTTTTAACTAGACTTACAGCCTCCTAGACTAAAAAAAATGCAATTAATGTTTGGATAATTATGTTGTTCTTTAAAATATTATAAGGCTACCCATTGATATACTGCTGTTTACGTTCATATAGAGAAATGTGGCGTCTGCAACGATTTTTTGCAGTTTTATATGGTAAAAAATGCATCTGCGATGCTTTTTTGTGAAATTATGTCATACAAAGACAGCGACCGTGATAATTCTTTAATAGCACCTAGGCAACAATTTTCCCTGATCGTGTGCTTGAGCACATACAGAAAACACTGTACGCACAAACTCCTTGAATGTGACTGCCTACTTTGCACATAGGTCTTAGAATCACGGAGTTATGTACTACTCCCTTCGTAAAAGTACAGCTATCGTAATTCTGTGTGGAAAAAAGTCGATCATCACTTGTACCCCAAGGAGCCACTTATACTGCAGTCGATACAAAAAGTGTCATACCTGCATGGTCCTAAATCTGTCAACATTGAAATTAAATTGTGGCGTCTGCGACGCTTTTTTAGGTATGTTTAATCAGACCTTTAAAATACCCTAAAACTGTAATTTTTACTCTGCTTTTAATAGTCAAAAAATTTATTTTGCATCTGCGATGCTTTTTTTATTAATTATTTTGTTTTGCATAGCATCCATAAAAGACTATTGATGAAATACTGTTTACGTTAAGAAAAAAATTTATAGTAACAAAATTTTTGCAGATATGACACTTTTTGTTACGAAGGCAGTATGCTTGTATGTACAACTATCTTTACGCACGAAATAAAAAATTGGCGTCTGCAATGCTTTTTTTTTGTTTTCTAACCGATCTTTTACAATAACCTATAATATTTTGAACCGTGCTTGCGATATTTAAAAATTATTTTTGGCGTCTGTGACGCTTTTTTGCTGTTTTTTAACTAGACCCTTAAAAAACCTTAAGCACTTATTTTAATTTTTACATTTCAAAAATATATTTTGCATCTGCTATGTTTCTTTGATTAATTATTTCTTTTTTTTTTTAATTTGCGAAAAAAACTATTAATAAACTTTTGTCCTCGTTAAGAAAATATTGGGACGTCTGCGACGTTTTTTTTTGTGGTATTTTTTTATAATATATAGTTAAAATTTTCCTTTTTATACTTATTTTTTAATCCGAAAAGAAATTTAAAAAAATAAAAATTAAACCAAAAAAAAAAATTCCACGATTTTCACCATTGCCGCAAAAAAAACCTCTGAACATTGTTTCATATGCTGTAAGAAAGTTCTGTACAAAGTTATAGACAAATCGAAGCGGGGGGGAGCGTTTTCGGAAGTTTAGCCCTAAGATAACTTAAAACATTACTTTAAAGAATTACAAATAGAAGAAAAGAAGCAACAACGAAAGTTGTAGGTCGATATGCCTTGTGTATTTGTAAATCCAGCAGAAAACTACTACTTTTCGCAAAAAAACACTTTTCCACCGGCTTGTAAAAAAAATTCTATAGACCATATGGGAATACTTTAGAAGCATTTCTTACAGAAACTGACGATTGTAGAATAATATAAAAAAACAAACTACACCGCTTAAAATAAAACACAACAGTTTAAAAATCATTTTGAATATTTTTATTTCAATAATATTAACATAAAAATAAAATAATACACTGACTGTACATATCATATAATACAGGACACCGTGATATAAATCCGCATATAAAAAGAACCTATAAGAATAAAACACTCTGTATATCACACTGCCCCTTAATATTAATCGCCTATAGTCTACTTTTAAGAATAATTAAATTTTCTAATATGTTTTTTGAGTTCTTCTATGTACACCAATCTAACTATTTTACTTTTTTAAATATGTATAACTTAGAATCGGGCTATTTTCATTGATTAGTCCAATCATTATAGATTTTTTTTTGTTTTTTTCAGATATCTCATATGACTTGGAATAACATGTAGATTACTAAAATCAAAAATCCGACAATTTTTTTTCAAGTATTTTTTAAAATAATTATTTAAAAAAGGACCTTTTTTCGTTTTTTTTTTTTAATAAAACAAAAAGAATGGCTATTTCTTTACTCATAAATATTTTGTGAAATTCAAAAACCCTACAAAATGGTTTTTGAAAAATCCCGATCCGACCATTTTCCCTCGAGAAAAGCCGGAAAAACGCTTAAAACAGACCTTTTTTCAAAAATTCGTATCTCTGCTAATTTTCAATATTAAGGGCTGATTTTTTGGGAAATGATAGTCAATAATATATTCTTTGAGCTGCCGAAAGATGAAAATTGTCACTTATAACATCCCTGTGCATATTTTAAAAATTTTTTGAGGTCACGAATATTTTAAAATTCACGGTCGCGAAGGCGAGGGTAATTTTCTTAAAATATTCGTGACCGAAGAAAAATTTCCGTAAGTAATTTAAGCCGTGGAATAAAAATATAAATTCTACTTCAAGATTTTTCTTAAAAAAGGCTTTTTTCTTAGTAAATTAAAATCAAATTCCTAACTTTATTAATATAACCTTTATAAATAACTTAAAGACATCTTATATTTCCATCTTTTATCAACTTTAATCACTAATATTAGTGGAATATTATTTATTTTGATAATTATATTTTATACCCTTTCAAGATTTTATGCTTAACAAAATGAAGCTTTTTTTTTTAGTAAAATAAAATGTAAATTTCTAACTTTATTGTGAATCTTTATAAATAATTTAAAGGCATCTTATATTTCCTCTTTTATTAACTTTAATCTATAATATTAGTGGAACATCATTCTTTTTATTAGTCAAGTAAGCCCTATCTATTCTTTTTCCGTGATGTTAAAAACGTCTAGGCCATGAAATGAAAAAGAACGTAGTAATGGCCGCAGACTTACAAAATGTCAACTACGTAAAAAATACTTAGGTCTATCTAATTTTAAAAAACTGAATCACAAAGAAAAAGTATCCTAGTGTATAGTTAAAAATAGCTTTAGACTTAACAAAATACGGATTGTTAGTTTGTCAAAGAATATTCAGACATTTAAAAATACCATCTCAGCTTCCTATTTATCAAAATGCATTGAAGATCTTAACTACGAAGAAACCCGGATGAAAAACTTTTACAAAATCCAAGAATATCTAGTAAAATCTTAAGAAATTTAATAAAATATTAAATTTAAAAACTTGTGTCTAAATATTTTATATATTTTACTAAACATAACATTTACAATATTAAAATTTCAGTTTTAAGTCCATTTATTCTCCATTAAAACGGAAACTTTTTGTTAAATTTAACATCATTAAATTTATTTTAAAAAATTTTTTTAAATTTTTTTATTTAATCTAATAAATAATTTTTTAAACTTTACAAATCAAATTGATAAATTTTTATTTTTAAACAAAAAATATTCCATTAATATGCTTTTTTAAATAAAAAAAGGTAATAATTCTACATAAATAAGGCACTGTAATGCCCGGTCATTATTTTGAATATTTTGACGTTTCAAATGTGACAGGAAATTTCCAGTGTAATTGCTAGTGGATGAATATTTCCGGAAATTTTTGTCGTTATGGAGATGATTGTAAATAAAAAACTTCTGATTGGTTGGAAAGAGTAGGTTCAAAATTTTCGCATTAATAGTTTTTATTCAATCGCACTATAAACAAATTAGGCCCTTATCTTGCAAATGCCGTGAATATTGGGCAAATGGTCCGATTTGAATTTTTAAAGTTGAGATTAAAAGCTACAAATTGTATATCTCACATTTTTATATCAGTTTGGAGAACATATTTAAAATTGCTTGTAAACCTGGCGCGTCGAGCGAACATTCGCGATACGCAGCCCGTCTCTCGCTTCTCCTTCCCTGCTGCTCCCCGGTCGGCTCAGTACGTCTCGGTCGAGAATTTTCGCTCAACGCGCCAGGTTCACAAGCATTTTTAAATATGTTCTCCAAACTTATATAAAAATGTGAGTTTTAAAAATTTACGGCACTTGCAAGATAAGGGCCTAATTTGTTTATAGTGCGATTGAATAAAAACTATTAATGCGACAATTTTCATCTTTCGGCTAATAAGTATATGTTATTGACTATCATTCCCAAAAATCACCTTAATATTAGAAATTAAAGGAGAAACAATTTTTTAAAAAAGGTCTGTTTTAAACGTTTTTCCGGCTTTTCTCGGTGAAAAATGGTCGGATCGGGATTTTTCAAAAACCATTTTGTAGGTTTTTAAATTCTCTAGAAACGGTCTTTTATGAGTAAAGTGATAAAGTCAGCACTTTTTGTTATATTAAAAAAAAAAAACGAAAAAAGGCTTTTTTTAAATAATTATTGTTTAAAAAAATTACCTGAAAAAAATGGTGGATTTTTGATTTTAGTAATCTACAGGTTATTCCGGAAGTCATGTCGCAGTCAGATATCTACTAACATTAATGACAAAAATTACCTTTTTTTGCTGATTGGACTATTTATAAATGACGTAAACAAAAACAAATGAAGAAAAAGCCTCCACTATTAGTCAACTGCGTTTGTAACCATGGTTACTGACTTTTGATGAAGATGCGACACATACGTTCAGTTGTTTTTGCTTTCGTCATTGTCAAATGAAAATGGTCCGACTATAAAAACAAGTTTTATTTAAAACGACTATATGGAAATCTTAAAATTTTATTCAATATCCATCTGGAGTTTTTGGTGTTATCAATTATTACGATAATAAAAATCTCACCTTAAATACTGATGTTGTTACTGACGCTTCTCGATTGATTCTTTTATGGAATTTTTCAACCATTCTTATATACAGGGTGACTTTTATACTTCTCTTCTTTTGGCCATCCTGTATGTACAACATGTTCTGGTACATACAGGATAATTCATAAGTGCAAGGAAGTAAAATGGATGTTTTTATTAAAAATGAAAAAAAAAACACCCAAGCCAAGTTTTCTAATTTTGAAAATAAAGGATGGTTCAAAAAATAAAAAAAAAACATTATTTGTTCCTAAAATTTTTTGTTCTTGTTTTGTTTTACAAACTCGATAGCCAATTTAAGCCTTCTGGAGAACGGTTCCTTCTTTAAAATTGCAAAACTATATTTTTGGTCTACTTTTTAGACATATTTTTAGGTTCCACTAGTTTAAACTTTGATATTTTAAAGTAAATACCTTTTATTATTTTATTATTTGTAATAAAAACACCAAGGACCCAAAAATGTTAGTTTGGACAACCAGTGGCGTACCCAGAAAAAAGTTTTGGGGAGGGCAAGCCATGCCTGCCGGAAGCCAGTCCGGCGAACCTGGAAAATTTTGGGGGTGTCATGCTTAATTTTTACCAAGAAGTCGTTCAAATCCTTAAAAAAACAAGGATTCGGCACCCTCTTAAATGGCAAATGGGGAGTCTTCCTCCGCTAGCTACAGCCTAGGTCTTTTTTTTTTCGAGTCTTTGGGGGAGCAGATGTCCCCTTGCCCCCCTGGATACGCCACTATGGACAACGCAAAGTCCAACGTATATTTCAAAACTATATACTCGCGTCTAGAGACACCCCGGATCCGTAGGGCTGGCGAGCTTCTTGACAGTGTTGACACATGAAACATGCTTTATTATGCAATAATTTGGGGACTTTTTTAATACGTCCCCGCATTTTCACGTCTGAAATATAATTGGGAAAAATAAAAAGCCGCTTTAACTAACCAAAACTAACCATGACCGACTATAACAAAATTTGTCTAAATTATTTGTAGAAGTTATAAACAAAATTTTAACAAGGTATTAGAAAAAAACCCAGGAAATATATAATTACACTTTTAAAAAAAATTATAACTTCTACCATATTAAAATTATAAAAATTTTGTTAATAAATTTAATGTAGGGAAAATTTAGACAAATTCAAGCCCTAAGTTCAAGTCGGTCATGGTTAGTTCTGGTTAACAAAGCGGTTTTTTATTTTCCCCAATTATATTTCAGGCGTAAAAATGTGGAGACGTATTAGAAAAGACCCGTGATTTGCTTTTTTTAAATTAAATGCATTATTTAGAAAAAGCCTACTTTTCAAATTACGCGCCGACTCTCTGCATAATAAAGCATCTTTCATGTGTCAACACTGTCAAGAAGCTCGCCAGCCATACGAATCCGGGGTGTCTCTAGACGCGAGTAAACTATATGTGATAGGAACATTTGTTGCACACTATATAAATTCTGAATATCTAAATTTGAATTGGACAACAAGGGTGGTAAACTTAACAAGGAGGGCTCGATTTTTACTATTTGTCCGCAGATATAGGTTATGTTTTGACGTCACCCGTTTGCCCATTTTGCCCAGAAGGTAAGATTTATTTTATTAATTTTTGTTAAATATTCAACTTTTAAAAACTATTTTGGATATGCACTTACCATTAGAACTGTAATGTATAACATTTTAAAAAATTAAGACTTTATACTACTTGTAAACAAAACAAACAGGCAAACGAATTACGTCACAAATACCGAATTGACATTTAAATTGGCGTATATGGGCTTAAATGGGATCGAGCACTCCTGTTAAGTTTATTACCCTTGAACCTAACGCATGTTACAAGAACTGTATGTGACAACTTCAAGTCAAGTGTATATCTTAAGAAATATGATAGGAACATTGAGTGCAGTTTTTACCACACCCAACGAAACACGGTGTTCAAGAATTCAAAATAATGAGCAGACTTATTAAAAATAAATTTAAAAGTGTTTTTTCTGTTTTTAACTCTTAAAAAAGGCCAAAAATCTGTAAGACAGCGAAATTTATAAACTTCACCAAGAGTTTGTGTAAAGAACAAGGTATTCCATTAAAAATAACAAATTTTGGGTAAACTATTGATTTGGCAAAGAAGTTAGTTTCGCATAAACGTCTAGTGGATCCATTATACCGATGACTTATTAAGATTTACTATAATAAAACTGTTTAGGTTGATATATAACTTTAACACCTTATATCTTACAAGTATCAGTTAACATACTCAGTCTGGTTATTTATATGTACAGGTTATATGAAACACAATATAAGTTAACACGCTATGAAGGAGGCACAAATTATTACTTATATGTTTTTTTAATGGTGTAACACAAACATAGGTTATCGGGTCTCCTGCTTCGTTTGAATGGTCTAAACCTAAACAGTTTAAGGGAGAAAGACACTGTGTCGGCCAAAAAAATCGATTTTTTTTGCTTTAAATTGATCAAAGAACATTGTCCTAGAGTATTTTATCCGAACTAGTGAAAAAAAAAAGTTAGTAGAGGAGCGTGCGCACGCTCGGAAACCGGTTTTTCTGTCGCGCTGCGGCTTCTCCGTCTCAGCGATTTTGGGGCCCGTTTCTATGATCAAATGCTCTATACAGTGTGTCCCAAATTGGTGGGGAATGTATGGGGATCTTGGAAACCACGATAGATAGAAAATCGGTTAAATGGGGAAAGTTTTGGACAATTATGTTGGTAAGCTAATCCCGTTTACTACATGGTTTTATCTATTCAGGTTTTTGAGAAATTAAAAAAACTTAAACATGCATTTTCGAAAATCGGCCATATTTTTTTTATAAGTAAAAATTTTTCAAATCTGTAAAAACTTTTTCAAAGCAACTTTTTTTGTAGAATATGACCGAGTAGTCAATTTTTATTTTCTACGTTTCGGGTTTTAAAATATCTGTTCAGCTTATATATTTTGACAATTACTAATGTTTTATTGCTTACAAAAAAATAACGTTCGCCGGAATCAAGGCCAACTGAGAAAATATTTGTTTTTTGAAATATGAAAATGTTATACATTGTCGAAATCAAAATAAAAAGCACCATTTGGCTGCGTAAAAATCCAATATGGCGTCCATATGAAAAAATAAAGTTGATGATGATTCTAAAAAACCGAAACGTAGAAAATAAAAATTGACTACTTGGTCGTATTTTACAAAAATAGTTGCTTGGAAGAAGTTTTTACAGATTTTAAAAAATTTCACTCATAAAAAAAATATGGCCGATTTTCGAAAGATGTTTCAGGTTTTTCAAATATCTCAAAACCTGAATAGATAAAACCTGTAGTAAACGGGATTAGCTTACTAACGTAATTTTCCAAAACTTTCTCCATTTAACCGGTTTTCTATCTATCGTGGTTTCCAAGATCCCCATACATTCCCCACCAATTTGGGACACACTGTATACCTTCTACCTGGGCTATTGTACATCCTGTATGCCTATAATGCAGCTGTTCTGGCTATTTAGTCGTGTCGTTCGCGTGGCTTTTGGTAAGCATTACATTAACATTTGTGAAAACGTTTCGCCAGTATTGTTCTATGTGGTTGCAATTGCAACTTATTTGGCACTCTGCAAATGCAGAACAAATTAAACCAGGGAGGGGAATGCATGCGTTTTGCAAAAAAGAGCTCGTTGAAGCCCTACATAGCGACGAGCAGGATGGCGCACCGGAAGAAGATGAGTCGAATCCTGGAACAAGGAGCCGACCCTCCACGAGGCCGGCGATAATTACTATGGTGTAGGGATCGACAATAGCTTGTAATTGTTAGCTTTTATTGCCTTAACTCGGATGAAAAGTAATGTTAAAACTTTAAACGCCTTTTCCCGAAACTACATTTTTCGAGTGGTTGAAAGCGTCATCTGCACAATTTCCATCCGATCTAAATTCTTTTTGGCCTCAAATATAGAGCAAAAAATTCTTTTCAGTCGTGTACGAAATATATTTTTTCATCAATATTTCTATTTTTTATTGGCCGAAAAGTGGGTCCAAAAATGGTAATTTTTTTCAAATCGTCGCCATTATATGAAAAAAAAAAATAATGAGCTTGTGTACGACTGAAGGCACATTCCTAAGAAACGACTGAAAATGCCTAACTTTTGTGAGTACAGCAAATTTCGTGCCTTCAACCATGGACCCACCTCACGAGTGCACCGTCTCCACGCAACGCTTATATCTTTGACGGATGTCAATATTTTTGAATAAAAAAATTAGAAAAAAGTCCAATGATCATACATTTTTGACCAACAAACCCCATTATTAAATTATTTTTTGGGTTCTGAGAAAAAAAATCGCGAAAATTGACAATTTTTTCGGCCGACACAGTGTCCTTCCCCGTTAAGTTGTTATTTTATATATTTCTCCGGGGGATTTGCCTATAGCTTGTATAGACTTGTAATAAGGAACAAATTCGCAAGATAAATTTTATAATTGGGACAGGTTTGTCCACATTTTAAAATTTTACACTCTCTATGTACAGGGTGTCCCAAATGCGAGCCCCATGTGTAGGATCTCCGAAACTTGAAGAAATACGAGGTTGGTTAAATGGAGCAAAGTTGCGCAATTTTATCAGTCTATTTGAATATATATAACAAAATAAATTTCACATTCTTATTGATCCTTTTTTTGTTCTACAAGATAGTGTTATTAAATTTAAACCCCGACGTTTCGTCTTTGAGCTGCCATCATCAACTTTGTTTTTAAATACGACCCTGGATTTTTTATTACGGGTTTTAAGAGCTTTTAAGGTCTCAAAACCAATGAAGTATACACTTATTCGAAAAATTTGTATTTTTGGTAATTTCCATAGTAAATCATGTGTTAGAGAGAGACAGATAGCAATAGATTTTTGGTAAGAACTTACCAGAAAATAATTAAAATGATTTTTTCAAAAAAGTGCGATACATCATTGGTTTTGAGACCTAAAAAGCTTTTAAAATTCGTAATAAAAAATGTAGGACCGTATTAAAAAAAAATGATGATGACAGCCCAAAGACGAAACGTCGGTGTGTAAATCTAATAACATTGTTTTGTAGAACAGAAAAAGTAGCAATAAAAATATAAAATTTATTTTGTTATATCCATTCAAATGGAGTAATAAAAAAATAAAAATAAAATCGCGAATATTCGGTTTTTTTCCAAAGTCTTCAAAAGTATTTGAAATTTTTAAACTTTTAAGATGGCGTTTTGATCAGCATCAAATTGCGCAACTTTGACTTCATTTAACCGACCTCGTTCCTATCGAAACGGAACATTTTAAAGTTTAAAAAAGGACAAAATAAACGCAAAAAAAAAAAAAATAAAATATCAAATTTTATATTGCCTTAAACTTTTTGCCCATAATTTTTTCTGCGTCAAGCAGCAATAGAAAGCTGACACCAAAACCTTTAAAATGGGAATAATTTTTTACTTATCGGGCCCACGGCCAATTTTACGAAAATTTTTTATATGGGGGTTTTTCGGGCGCTGATAATGAATTAAAGTTCAATTTTGTCGAAAACTCTTAAATTTTAAGGGGGTATTCTAATCTAGAAAGTTGAAAAAATCAATATTTTAGATATTTTAAAATAACTCTCTAAAAGGATTTTTCGAAATTCATTTTTTTTAAGTTCTAGTTAAAGTTGTTGTTTAACGCAAAACAGCCAGAATCGAAATTTTTGAGTTTGGAGCTTTAAGTGCTCCAGAAAAAGCAAGAGGTGAATTTTAAACTTTAAATGCGTTTTTCTTGAAACTATTTTTTTCGAAACGTTTGTCACAATATCTCAAGTTCTAATTGACCGATTTTTTTAAAAGTAAGCATGAATTTTATTTATATATCTCTCTATGGCAGGAACCAACAAAAAATCGAAATTTTCAATTTTTACTATTTTTAAAAATTTGAAAGTTAAAAAATAACTAAAAAAAACCTTTTTTTTTTGAGAAACTGCCATTTTGCAATAATTTATTTTTTTAATTCCTGCCATGATGACACTTGTAATGATAAAGAATCTATCATTTTTTTATTTTTTAGATAACCAGAAGAGAGGGAATCGTGACGAGACCCTCTTTTTTCCCTCCTCTTTAACAGCGTGTAACTTTGGGAAATATGCTTTTTTTGTTGATTTTTTTTGTGAATTTTTAAAATATAAATAAATGACTGATAAAAAAATGGATAGCCAAAATATTAACTGTCTTTTTTTATCGACCGTAAAAAAAAACGACCAAAATTCGGGCTTCTGGACTAGAATAACCCCTTGCACCACTTGAACCTAACCTCAAAACTGCACAAACTTTCCTAAAATTCCTCCTCCTTACGAATTCATTCCTTATTCAAAATTCTAGTCAACAGCCTACCAGTTCCCAACAACTTTTTATGGCCAGTATATTTAGCGTCAGTTAAACCGACCGTTAGTTACTAACATGGACTAAACAAATTCCGCAGGGCCTCCGATATATTTAGCATTGGTTAAACCGTCTGTGACCGATAGAGGAAAATAAATATACACTGGTCTTTAAGCCGAGTTTTTCTATCCTTCGGATACGGAACTGAGGCTGCTTCGGGTCGAGCTTAATCCTATCCGGCTGCAAGAATCGGCGTTCAGGTCGGTCAGATCGGAAGGCAGCACCAGGGGCGTGTTCATGGGGCCGTAGACCCGTTCTTGTTCCTCGAGTTGTTGGGCGAAGGTTTCTTCCAATTTCTTCGAAAAGAAAAAAGTAAAAAAATTAGGATAAAAAAAAGGAAATACAAAAATAAACAGGGTGATTGGCAAACTAGTAGCATTTTTTAGTTTTGGAAATGCACACGTAAATTTGAAAATTACCTTTTAATTTTCATTATATTTGTAGCTGTGAACATAATATGTATTTTTATATACAGGGTGTCCCAGAAGTAATGGGACACAGAGCAACAGCAGATTCCTTAGGTCAAAATAATGCAATTAACGTAAACGTGCCTTATCCCAAAGTTGATAATAACTACGAGACAGAGTGTCAAACTTGTAATTTTGCTTTCATTTTTCCGTAATAATTTCTTAACTAAAAACATAGCGGTACAAAGTTGGAGATTTGGGGGTTCTTTGAGGCGAGAAATTCAAATTCGTCCATACTTTTGATGTTGCTGGTAGAGGGCGTCAGCTACGGCCTTCCCGACTTGTTTATTTAAAAATATGTTACTATAAATCCTTTTGACCGTTTAAAATGTATACCTCATTTAGGTCTTTAGGAGCAATGGAAAATGATTTTCGGCCAATTCTTTTCAAACTTTGCAAGTAACACGCTGATCAAATGTCTTCAAGGGCACAAAACCCAAAAACCCCTCTAAGCCCTCCAAAATCAGCCTTAAAAGTCTCCAAATCCCTAGTGACTTTTAAGGCTGATTTTAGGGGGGTTAGAGGGATTTTTGGGTTTTGTGCCCGTAAAGACTTTTGATCAGCATGTTGAAAACTGTTACTTTGCAAAGTTTAAAAAGAAAAACAGTTGCTCCTAGAGACCTAAATAAAGTATATATTTTTGACGCAAAGGAAATTATTGTAACTTCTTTTTTAATAAACAGGTCAATATACTAAGCGCAAAAAAAGTTATGCCATCTAAAACAAGTAGGGTAGGCCGTAGCTGGCGCCCTCTACCAGCAACATTAAAAGTATGGACAAATTTAAATTTCTCGCCTCAAAGAACCCCCAAATCCCTAATTTCGTACCGCTATGTCATTTAGTTAAGAAATTATTTGAAAAAAACGAAAACAAGGTAATTGTCCCGAAACTCCTCTCCGATTTTGACCAAATTTGGTATACGGGGTTTTGACGCATTGAATTGCATTTGGCAACGTTTCGTTTCGAGATATTCATCATCAAAGTTGAAAATCAAACTAACCTTATTTACATATTCCTCCTTCTTTTAAAATTTTGATTTTTACACCAAATTGGTACACAATATTTCACAAACACCTTTTAAAACTTGTTTTTATATTAATTTTACATTTTTTCCCATTTAATTGCAAACCTCCACTTTCACACGCCGCCACGTGTAGGCAACCATGTATACACTAGCCTTTTGTAAACAAATGTGGTTGCTGCCTTTGAACTTGAAAGTTCGCAATTTAATGGAAAAAAGGGTAAAATAAATAAAAATACAAGGTTTTAAAAGGTGTTTATAAAATATTGTGTGCCACTTTAGTGTAACAATCAAGAATTCTGTACAAAAAGAAGGGGGAATATAGTGAAAATTAGGTTAGTTTGATTTTTAACTTTGATGATGAATATCTCGTAAACGAAACGTTGCCGAAAAAACCCCGTATACCAAATTTGGTCAAAATCGGAGAGGAGGCAACTTTCGAGACAATTACCGAAAACAAAATTAAAAGTTTGACACCCTGTATCTTAGTTACTATCAACTTTGGGATAATGCAAGTTTACGTTAATTGCGTTATTTCGACCTAAGGAATCTGCTGTTGCTCTGTGTCCCATTACTTCTGGGACTCCCTGTATATATATTAACTTAACATATGATAAAAAGCTTTTGACCCAAAAAACAAATATATTTTAAAAAGTAAATCAGTCAATATATTCTTGCAGTTTGTCTTAACCTCCATAATAACTTAATTTAGGAGCAGCTGTACAATGACACTGCATTGACAAGTGTGTACCTGTTAGTTAAAATAATGGTACGTAAGAAGAAAAATTAGACAAGCATTTTTTTAAAGTAATCGCAATTTAATGTCTAAAAAACCCTTTTTCTAGTTATTGCAGCAGTTTTTCTGCAATAAAACTGTAGAAAACTGATAACGAATTATAAGTTCTTTAATTAAGAGATAATGGAAACAAAGCTACGCAAGGTTTTTTTCTATTATCTTCCAAAAAAACATAAACAAACTTCATATTAATAGAAAATTAAAAACATGTTTATCTCAATTTCTTCTTACGCCTATAATACCTGTTCAAATGTTTTTTTGCCACCTAACATTTTTAAAGCGATCACTATCACAAAAAAGCAACATTAAAAAAACAATGACGACTAAACACCAAAAAAACATCTATCACTTGCGGCAACTAAATGCTTTCTAAAATTAAAAAAAAAACGACCTTCTCCAATACAAACAAAAAAACAAATGATACAACAAAAAAAGTAACAGGACGTAACTATACCACGAACGAATCAGCACTACCAAAACCAACTGCTAATTCCACTAGGGACTATGTAGATACCTTGAAATTTACAAAAAAATACGTAAGACCAACTGAAAACTTTGCTCAAGCCGCCGAATCGTCCTGACTTCCACCGCTCTTGTCCAAACTGACATTACTGACGTAGCTCCCCTCCGCAATACTCTTAGTACTTCGGTCTCCAAGTCCAAACCCACTGCTGGAACTAAAGCTTTTGGATGCCTGACTCAGTACGCCTGTGCTCCACGTTCTCTGATGTCCCCACGAAGGGCGTCTGCGGTCGCTGAACGGGCTCGAAGGGACCGAGACTGGGCCCTGTTGCTTGTCTTGGTAAGAGTCATAGTCCGAGGAACTGCCCGGTGCTGGAATCGTGAGCCGTGGGAGGAACGCGACGTATTTGCCGTTTAAGGCCTCGAGATGGAGAAGTTGTTCCAGTTTCTATAATCGTATGGGATCCGAATTAGAGGTAACCTTTACCCAGCTACTTGCTGGATGAAAACTTTTATTAAATATAATAGGTAAATACAAGTATTGCCAATGGATTGCCTAAAAAAAAAATTATTAGTTAAGGGGGTTATCGGATTTGATAGGTTCAAAAAGTCGATTTTTTTTGAATAAATTGTTTTCTGAATATGTCTAGATTATGGTGGTATGGTACGTTTCACAATAATTCGTTGATTTCTCGTTTTACCTGCTACTGTTAGTCGTAAAACTCAATATACTTTGGGTACCCGCATGTATCCTTTTTTCCCCTTTTATTTATTTTTGGGCCCTTATTTTTTTAAAGTAGGTTATAGGAAATTGCAGGTTTGTATGGGGGTTTTTCCTTATTTTAATTTTTTTATTTGTAAAAAGGGTTTTTTGGGTCAAAAAATATAAAAATAACAAATTAATATTAAATTGGGAGGAATTCGGACCTGTACCCTTTAAATGGGGGGTTTGTCGGCTTGATACCTGAGACCCTTCACACAAATGTATGCTTATATAAGTACAAACAAGTTTAAACAAGTTTAGGAAAAAATTGGTGCAGTAATTTACGTTGTGAAATTTGTTTTAGTCTTGGTATTGCAGATAAATGGTAAGTTAAGATTTTAAAATTGTAACTATACTTGAAACTTCAAACGCGTTTTTTTCAAAACTATGTTTTTCAAACTTTCCCAAAATTTTAAAAAGGGTCGACCGCAAAAAAAAAAACGCAGGGAAAAAATTTTTATTATTCCCTAAAAACTTAAAATATTTTTTTTTTTTTTTTTAAAAAAAAATTTAAAAAAAAAATAAAAAAAAATTTTTGAAATATTTTGTTGCACTGTAAAAACCCCCAAAATTTTAAAAATTTTTTTTTTCAAAAAAGGTCCATTCCGTGTATTTAAGTTTACTTTTTAAAAAACACCCCCGTTTTTTTAGTAAAAAGATAACCCAATCAGCTGATTTAAAAAAAGGGGGGGTGAGCGTCCTTTTTTGGGGAGGCCGGTTTTTTTAAAAAGCACTATAACTTTGGTTCCGGGGGCATATATTTAGCAAAAAACTTATATGTATACCCCAAAACACTTCTAAATAAAAAAAAAAATTTTTAAAGTGCTCCCCCCTTTTTTGGTTTTCAAAAAAAAACCCCCAAAAATGCAAAAAAATCGACCAAAAAAACCAAAAACCCCCCCCCTTTAAAAAAAATTTAAAAAAAAAATATTTTTCCCCCAAAATTGGGGGGGGAGGGGGGGGTTTTAGACATTTAAGAGTATGTATTTAAAAAAAACCCCTTTTTTTTTAAATTTTTCTAAAAAAAAAAACGCAGACCTGCCTGAACGGTAGCGGGGCTAAACCGGCATTTTAACAGACAAAATTTATATACAAAAGGAACTATGGTCAAAGAGACAAATCATTTCGTTGGGATATTCTACCTGCCGGGGGGTTTAAGAACCGGGGGTAAAAATTTAAAAAACCCCTTAATAGGGAGTGCGAAAAAATTTTAGCGGTATGGGTAAGTTGAAGTAAAGAGAACGTATATCGCCCCTTTTAACATGTTAATCCCCCGGGGGTGTCCAAAAAAAAAGGACGCCGGCTGTACCCCCGGAAATTTTTTTCCGCACGGGGGTTTAAAATAATTTTTTTAGAAAAATTTTTAAAAAAAATGGGAAATTATTTTCAAGTTTTTTAAATTATCGCAAAAAGTAACCGCAAAAAAAATTTTAAAAAAAACTTTTTTTTAAAAAAGAATTAGGTATTAGGTACAATTTTGATAACGTCAGCAAAAACTCTAACCAATTCTGCATTAGTCAGTGGACTTTTTGTCGTATTTCCAATAATAAGAATGGGGGAAGATGATAAATAATGCATCTTTAAAGTAGCTCTATCGCCTATATCTCTTATTGGAAGTGGTTCAAGTGGGTATTCAATTGAAAGAAAATTTAAATAAAATTTAAAAGGGTGTTGCCGATTTGAATTTATTAAAAAATGAAAATTTTCCCAAAATTTAAATAGCATAATTTCCATTTTTTTAAAAAAAAATTTTTTTCCCAACGTTTCACAAAGGAAAAATTGGGGAAAAACCCCGGGTTTTTAAAAGGGGAAAAACCAACTTCGCAATTAAGGCCTATTCTTTAGTATAATTTTCATTATCTAGTTACCGGGGGAAAAATAAACAATCACCCTTTTTTTTTTTTTACGGGCACTTAAAAAAAATTTTAGTTGAAAGTTTTATGTTCGTGGAGACTATTTCATTTTTGATTCAAAAGCGCCTGAAATTTTTTTTTCCCCGTTTTTCGGCAAAGGGGGGGGAAAATTTTTTTAAAAAAACTATGGGGCCCTTTTTTGCTGGTGGGGGAAAATTAAAAAAAAATATTTATTTAAAATATTTTTTACGTTTTTTTATACTGGTGTTTTTAAAAGTTAAAAATTTAAAATTTTTTTTTTAAATTTTTAAATTTTTCATTTTTTTTTTAAAGAAAAAATATGTTTTTCCCCAAATTTTCCCCCCATTTAAATTAGCTTTAAATTTTTTTTAATAAGTCCTTTGTAAGATCCCATCCTTTTAAATTGCTGCGATAATTTGGGATCTTGGGGGGGGAAAAATTTTTTTTTAAAAATTTTTTTCTTTTGGGGGGAAATTCGATAAAAAGTAGGGGGGCCCAAAAGAACAAAAATTTTTCCAAATTAAAAAATAAAAAAAATTTTTTTAAAATAAAAAAAATTTTTTTATAGAAAATTTTAAAAAAAGAAAAAAAAAGGGAAGGGGAAAAATTTTTTTAAGGGGGCCCTTTTTTAAAAAAATTTTATTAAAATATATTGTTTTAATTAAAAATTTTTCTAAGAATTAAAGAAACAGTTTTAACCCCCAAAAAGCCAAAAAAAAAAAACCAAGACTTATTTTTTTAAAAAAATGGGGCTATTTTGATTGGGGGAAAAACCGGGGTTTTTTTGTACTTTGACGGCAACACTGCTCGCCTTTTTTTGAGAATTTTTTTTAAATTTTCCGGGAAAAATTTTTGGCATTGTTCAAGATTTGATATTTAGATTCAGAGTAATTTTTTTTTAAAACCCCGTGGTTTTCATATAAAAAATTATAGTTTTAAGGACTACTTTTCATGGGCGGCCAGAAAATTTGAGAATTGTATCCGGGGAAAAAAATCCCAAATTCCGCCCATAAAAACTTTAAAGCACAGTTCTGATATAATATCATATTTTATGGTTCCAATTGGGATACTTGGGAGGGGAAACCCAGGAATCAAGAAACAAAGGTATTAAAAGATTCAGAGAATTTCATGCACGGAATTTTTTCAAGAAAAAAAATATGGAGGAAAATTTTTTTAAATTTTTTAAATCTTCTGATCCTTTAACTCCAATATCATCTAAAACATTCTAAAAACTTAAACAGTACCCTTAAAGTTTTGGTTTTTTTTATGAACCAACAGTTTCTGCTGATGAAATATAGTGAAGATATTGATTGATTTTAATTATTAAGATAGGTTGGCTTTATTATTATTACAAAGTTATTTTTAAATGGGTCTGTATATTTTTTTAATACTTCAAATATTATTTTTAAATTTTTTAAATTGCTCTTTTTTTTAAAAAAAGTTAGTTATAAAATTAAATAGAACAAAAAAAAACAAATCACAACTTTATTTAATTTATAATAAGCAATTTTATTAACCCGGATATCAAAAGTCTTGTCATTTTGGTTTTATTTAAAAAAATTTTGTCAAAAAGGGTTTTTTGGGAATTTCGGAGAACACCAAAGTGACAAAGGCAAGTAAATTTGGAAAAAGCAGGATTAACCTCTAACCTCAATTCGTTAAAAGGTTTACCTATTCTGTTAAGTGCCTCAACCCAATTCATTTAGGAAAAAAGCTCTTTTATGGATTTTAAACTCTTAATGCTTAAATTGTTAAAATAATAACAGTCTAATAATAATAGTAAATTTTTCTAGAGTTTTATTTTTTTAAGGAAAAGGTACTTACACAGGTTTGTAATGCAAAAAATAAAAACCCGGGGGGGGGGGGTTTAAAAAAAGTTTAAAGAAACGTGTTATCTTGTTTTAACATTTTCATGATTAAACATGTTTGTAATTCATATCAGCACTACTATTTATGGCCGGCTTTTCCCCGATTTTCGCCTGTGTGCGCTGTGTGAAATATAGTTACCTAGATACAGCCGGCGTCCTTTCTTAATTGGACACCCGGTATATTAATAAAATATATATTTTAATTTTATTATTATAGCCATGACCATAATTCTTTAGGCAACCCATTTGCGTTACTTTTGTTTACACATTATATTTGATAAAAAATATATTTTATCCGGTTGACACATGTGTGAAGGTTGTCTCTAATCCGGATCTTTGACTATAAAGGTTACGCCATGTAAAAGTTTTAATAAACACTGCATATGCCTAGGGAACTCTAACATTATATATATTTTTTTCAAAAATACATCTAAATGAGTCTAACAAGCCTTTAAACACTTCACAGACTAGCGTCATGTGCTCTTGGTCCTTGTCAATCTTAAAGACACTCTGTTTAGGTTTTTGATGTATTTTTTCCATAAACTTTTTTTTTTAAATAACAAATTTTTGTGAAAGTTTGGAGTATTAATAATAAGGTAATTTTGATTTGAAACAAATTGTTAAATAATTGCATATAATTAAAACAATGACCGATAAAAGAGAATGGAGCAAGCCACTGGATTCTACGTAAAATTCTACACAAACTTTTCTTTTTATTTTTTTTTCAATTTTTAGTAACAACCAAGATACAGAGGTGTACTGAAATCTTCAATTTGCTCTATCTTTTGTAGTTTTCCAAATACCATAAAAATCCATCAAAAGGGGCCATCCTGTATATTTTTTTATTTGCAAGAAAGATTTTTCCTGCAATACCATTTGCCAAATTACAGTTATTAGTAGTACAAAATTATATAGTCAAAACAAAAAGTTAGTCTCAGTATTACAATCGGCATTTGAAAAAAATAATAATAAAAAGCCACAACATAAATGTGAATATTATAAAGCAAGTGCGCTGAAGTGGTTAAAGCTTGTTAGAACATCAATTGCCAAAAAATATGTCAATAAATAACAATCAATCATCACAAATTATTAGCCTTTGTATGCTTCTCATTATATTTACAACATTTTTTTTTGTTCATTTAAAATTAAGTAAAAACGCTGTTAAAATTATAGGGGATCTTAGAAAGTATTTTGCATTGTTGGTCGCAAAACAATAAAAGTACAAGTTACATCCTTATTAAATATTTTCCAAGTAGTTGTTTTTAATACAATTTTATGTGCGGAAATAAAGATTACGTATTTTCAGTGTTAACATGGAAAACGGTGGGGGTATAGTGTTTCGACTTACAAAGTTAGGGCAAACAAATACATTGTGTTTGTGTGGCCCTAAGCTCATTGATGGGTAAGGGGAGTGGAGTCATTATTACGGCGATCGAGTCTTTTTTTGGATATAATCATATTGTTAAAATTCTAGACAGAAAAAAATGTGTAAAAATCGCAAGAAGCAAATGTGAAGGCATTAAAATTTAGTAATTAGTTTATTTTGATTTAAGCAATTAGAAACTCACCTGTTTTCTCGGTTTTAACTGCGCCTTCCACTCCTTCAGCTCAGTCATAAACTGTTCCTCTCTCTGCTTCAATTTGAGCGTCTCGTGTTCTAGAAGCATCTTTTTCTTCTCGCTCTGGAGCTGCTCCAATTCTTTTATAGTTGCCTCACTCATTGCCCTAAAAACAATTTGTTTTTTCACCACTTTTTGTTTTGACTCCCAACACAAAATTTTATTGGATGTGAAAAAAAATCATTGAAAATTTGAGCCCTTAATATTAACTCTTAAATACTTTTCCAGAGCGTGGAAAGATTTCCCATTTAAAATACACGTAAACTTTGATTTTTTTGGGATTTACTTAGGATTAAATGCTCTACAAAAGTATCTATTACGCCGTAATGTGCACCTGTACGATGGTATGGGTCACTAAATCAGATTTTTATCAAATTGCCATTTCTTTCCAGTTATTTCATAAATGGCTGAATTTATGAAAAAAATTCAGCCCTTTATACAAACTTGTAGAAAATTTAATTTTCTACAAAAAAAGTCCTTTGAAGCGAATGGCTAATATTGAGATTTCTCGAAATATAGAGCAATGACTTTTAGTTTAATATCGGAGTTTATGAAACATTTAAATTAATTATTCTCAAAAATTTCCTTTTATCAAAAAGTCATTGCTCTATATCTCGAGAAAAGTCCATATTAGCGATTCGCTAGCCAAGAACTATTTTTGTAGAAAATTAAATTTTCTACAAGTTTGTCATTTGAATTTTTTTCATAAATTCAGCCATACATGAAATACCTTGAAAAAAATGCCAAAATTTGAAAAAAATCTGATCTAGTCATCCGTACAAACGTACAGGTGCACATTTCATCCTAGGTACTTTTGTAGAGCATTTAATCTTAAGTAAATCCCTATATACAGGGTGCCACAGATTCGAGTGCATGCATGGGGATATCGGAAACCGTAAGAGATACGAAGTCGGTTAAATTATGGCAAAGTTGCAGATAGGTTTGAATACCATGCCGATTGGAGTTAAAATCCTTGATACTCTGAGATATCCAGGCTTGCTGATTTCGTTTTATATTTTTTTCTGACGTTGCTTGAAGAGAGATATGGAAAACAAAGACACTTTCTCATGGCTACTTTATTAAGCTCTACAAAAACAGCGTTGGAGAGATTTACGACGTTTCGTTTTTCGTATTAATATCAACTTCTATTTTTTTAAATACGACTTAGGTTTTTTATTTTATTTTTTGAACCTCTTATTACCCCAATTACAAAAATGTATAACACTTAATATTTATTAAGAAATATGGAACGACCCGATAAGAAATGATGTGCGTTCCTTGTCTTACTCATTGTCTCTTATGGAAAATATGGTTTATTCAACAGAAAAATATTAAGTGTTATACACGTTGTACTTGGGATTATAACTGCTTTAAAAAAATCCAATAAACAATTGAGTGCCGCATTTAAAAATAAAGTTGATGATGGTTTAACGAAAACGAAACGTCGTACGGCAAAACTCTCTCAAAAAGTGTCTTTTGTTTTTCCATATCTCTTTAAATAATGTCAGAAAATTAAAACGAAATCAGCAAATTTCGGTTTTTCCGGATATTCCGAAAGTATTCGGAATTTTACAACTTTCTAATCGGCATGTTGTTAGGCACTTATACCTAAAGTACAAAAATTTCTGTCAGTGACTCATTTAATACCGGCCACTCCAACCGACGAAGCGGCTGAATAAAAATCTAACACTAGTAAATGATTTTTAAGCCTATAATATACTTTTCCGCTCAAATAACAGTGAACCGGCCAAAAGTTTCATCGCCGCGTTGTCATAATTCGCAAGAATAAATCACTGCGCCAGCAATCGCACTTAAAATAAAGCACGCCAATATGTATTGAAATCATAGTTATCGGGAAGACAATAAAAGTGGCAACACACATTCCTTAGTTTACAACTTGAAGAGCCTTGAAAATAAGCGTATCGACAGGGTTTTTGTGCTGTTCGATGATTTTAATTAGTTATTATTGATTATGGACAGATTTTTTAAGTTTAAATTTTAATTGCTATACAGGGTATTTTCTAAATATTATAAATTTCTAATAATTGTAGTATATAGATATTGTTTTGTGCCAATTTTATAATAGTTTATCTTATTTAGTGTATATAATTGTATATAAAGATTTAGTGTTGTTAAGTGCTTTTAATTCTGTAAACTATGAATATTAACCAACCTTTAACTAGTTATCCGCCTATAAAAAAACTCAGTTAACGTTAAAAGAATGAATAATGGTTAAAAATGTTATCATGGATTCGGGAACGAAATCCAGAACTAACCACTTTGGATGCTGCAGAGATATGTGCAACTTTAACAAAAGTTAATTCGCGACGACGACGACATATTCCTTTAAATTCTGTCATTTGCAATTTTAAAACATATTTAAAAACTCATACTATGTTAATATTAAAAAAAACACTTAAAAAGTAAGGAAAACCTTAATCTTCAATAAAAAGTAGGTAAAACGCTTACGTCCGAATTCAACTCAAATTTAAAAATGTTGACCTGTTACCAGGTTGTAATAGTTTTCTTTATGACATTTTTATAAGGTATGCGAACCTTGCTTTGCTCGACCCACAATGTTTGATCAAAATATTCTCGATATGGAAATCCTAAATATGGAACACGAAAGACCCAAATAGTTATTGGATTCTACAAGCTGATGATCTCAGAGCTGCGGTTCTTTATATAGTGGATATTTTTGATGAAGCAATGCGTGTGAATATCCTATTTAATATTGAGATTGCAAGATCGGTGGTGAATTGGCAAGTCGGTGTAACTTGGATTGTTCATCGCTCTGCTTTTACATCTTTTTAATTTATGTTAAGACAAAAATTTTATAATTTTTTTCATGTAGCAAAATAAAATCAGAGAAGGTAAAATTAAAGTAAAATGTATTTTTTTTGGAAAACGTTGAAAAATTGCCAAAAAACTCAAATTAGTGTTCTATGACCTCAAAATAGAGGTGTGCAAAATTAAGCAAAAAATTACATTTTTCATTAATCCGAATACCAAAATAATATAGGCTTGTTACCAATTTAAAGGGTTGATGAAAATGTAAGAAAATAACTTTGCCAGAAAATATTTCTCTTCATGTTTTGACGAAATTTTATCATTTATTTTCTAAAAATGCATACGCCACTGGAATTGATTCCCCTGGACCCCACACAACCCGGGCACCTCTAAAATGAGAGTGATGCGTCATTGACAGAAATTTGGACTTGAAGTATAAATGCGCAACTTTGCCATAATTTAACCGACCAGATTCTTACGGTTTCCGAGATCCCATGCATGCACTCGAATCTGTGGCACCCTGTATAGATATAGATATTTTTAAAAATCAAAGTTTATGTATATTTTAAATGGAAAATATTTGACGCTCGTGGAAAGTACTAAGATATAATTTTTAAGAGCTTAAATTATCAGCGAATTTTTTTTTGACACATCTTCAATAAAATTTTGTCTTGAGAGTCAGAAAAAAATTGTCGAAAAAAAAAACACCTTAATGTATAGGGACACATTTTGGAGTCAATCTTACTTTTAATCTATCTTAAGTCAGCAACTTTTGAGGCCTTGTGCTATAGACTGTTTTGTGTTATAATAGTTTAAAAAATGAAAGTGAGTACTAGATATTTTAATAAAAATTATTTTTGTCTACCTTAATTCTTCAAGTTGCCTCTGATGCTTTTTCTCAAACCGTTGCTGTTCCGCTTGGTAACGCTTCTTCTCTTTTTCTTGGAACTATAAAAGACAAATCACTTTAAAAATTCTTATTTATTAATATACAATTCTTGGAATCTAACTTAAATCAAAGTATACAGAGTGCACAAAAAATTTATCGTTTGAAAAACACAAATTTTGTTAACTGACATGAGAGACTAGAATAAATGAGAATAAAATACACATTTAAGAATCCAATTAAAACTATTATTTTTATTTTCTTTAATTCTTATGTTAAAAAAAAATATATTTTTAAGACATTATTTTTTCGGATATTTGTATATTTTACTTTAAATGCATAATATTTTATTAAATATTTTTTTAAATAATACAAATTTCGAAATAATCTTACCTCTTTAAATTTACTCTTTTCGATTTCCGGATCGCTAGCACTCGATATCGATATCCGCATCGATTCTCTAAACATGGCCTCTCTAGCTTTCATCTCAGTCCTTATCCTTTTCGGCAGGCTCCTTTTCTCCGTCGTCTGTTTCTTCAGCAACTCTTCCTCTTTCCTCAACGCTCGCCTCTTGATTTGTTCCTTTTCTTTTTCGTGCCGCGTTAACATTTGATGCCTTAAAAATACATAAATATACTCAGACATATAAAAAAACTTATTCAAACTTACATATTAATGGTCAAAAATCGATACTAATTGACTTATCGATAAATCTGCCCATACCTACTAAAAGTCTTTTACAGTGCGAGTATTTTGAAATAAATTTGATATATCGAAACCAAGTTATTTTTTAGAAAAATGCTCAGGCCTGTCCATTAGTATTTTTAGTTGGGCTTTTTTTATTATATACTGTATAAATAGAAAATATTTATACAGTATGTCCCAAATTTCGGATGTGACGTTATCGAGGATTTTTTAAATTGCAACCCAAGTTTTGTTAAATCAAATACCAAAATTTGACTTAAAAAATAAACCGTATTTTTATTTCCATTGATAATGTTTCTTTAATACAATCAACTCTAGCGAATCGCACTCGCATGCCCAAATTCACCAGTATATTCAAGAGTAACACCAGATAACGTAAAATGTTATTGCGACCAAAATAGGTTCTCTAAAATTTTTTGATATCGACATCCTAAACAATCATAACAGAATGACAGGTGTCAAATTTTGACGTTTGTGACATATGAGCAAAAGTAAAAAAGTTTTTTTAAATTTTGTTTATGGCTGTAGAGTTTTTATATTAAATTCTAAATGTACAGGTTGTGTCATAAAGAAGTTTTATTATTATTTTTTTATTTTTGAATCCAGGATCGATTCTCTAAGGTCGAAAACACTTGCCCTAAATTTTCAGCATGTATTAAAGAAACATTATCAATATGGATAAAAAATGTTTTATATTTTAAGTAAAATTTGCAGGGTGTCCCAGAAGTAACGGGACACAGAGCAACATCAGATTCTTCAGGTCGAAATAATGCAATTTACGTTAACTAGTCTTATACCAAAGTTGATAATAACTAAGAAACAGGGTGTCAAACTTTTAATTTTGTTTTCGTTTTTTCGTAATAGTTCCTTAACTAAATGACATAGCGGTGCAAAATTGGGGATCTGGGTTATATTTGAGGCGAGTATTTCAAATTCGTCCATGCTTTTAATGTTGCTAGTAGAGGGTGCCATCTACGGCCTACCCCTCTTGTTTTAGTTGTCATAACTTTTTTTAGGCTAAGTATATTGACCTGTTTATTATAAAATAAGTTACTATAATTCCGTTTGCTTTAAAAATGTATACCTTATTGAAGTCTCTAGGAGCAACTGTTTTCGAGATAAACGCGCGTTAAAGGACCCCCAATTTTCCTGTGGAAAATGGATTTAGGCCAATTGTTTTCAAACTTTGCAAAATAATAGTTCTTAACACGCTAGTCTTCACGGACACAAAACCCAAAAACTGCTCCACCCCCAAAATCACCCCTCAAAGGTCACTGGGAATTTGGGGACTTTTGAGGGTGATTTTGGGGGTTTAGACTTCTGATCAGCATGTTAAAAACTATTACTTTGCAAAGTTTGAAAACAATTGGCCTTCGCATTGTTTTGTTTCGTAACACTTTGTATAAAAACATGGATCGTCGTTTGACACCTTTTTATTCGCAATCAAGTTAATAAAACGTTACCATGGTAACAACAATAGAGCGAAACTGTTTAACTGTCTTTGTCATCAACTGAACGGTTCGAAAGTCAATGTATCACTGGCCGTTTTGGAGGTTCTTTTCGCCTTTTATACTAACGTGGAGAAGTCTGAAATTATCTGGATAAATTCTTTTAATACAGGATGCCAGAAAAGTGCAAAACAGATGACTCTAACGCCCTCAAAAACCCTTAAAAATAGTCGTGGGGATGGAAAAAAACTAAGGTCATTTATTTAAAAAAAACTATTAAAACAAATTAAATATTTCTAACTTCCTACAATTCTATAAACTAAACACGTTTTAAAAGATCTGTAACAGTATGTATTTTTAAGTGTAAGGTAGTTCAAATGAAGCAAATCTACCGGAGTTATTCTAAAAGATCGAGAGTGTCTTACCTTTGTAAAATGAAAATTTCTTTAATTTGACGCTTCATAAGCTGGTGTTTCTCGTGAATATGGCGTTCTTCTATTTCCCAGAGGGCTGCCTCCCGTGTCCTACGTGCGATTAATAATAAAAAATATTAAAAAAGAACAAATAAACTTAATGTAATGCAGTTTTTATTTAAAAATATCCCTTTACCTTGTTAGTTGTTGTTTCTGTTGCAAAAACTGCCTCTCCATCAACGCGATTTTTTCTCTATGCGAATCGCTCAGCCTCCTCAGCGAACTTTCGTGATTTTCATTCAATTTTTCTAAAAACGCCTTTTCCCTTTCCATATGATCGGCGTCCATTTTTTCCTTTCGCATTTTAAATTCTAACTTTCGTTTTTCTTTAGGTAACATATCTACTTCAGCCTGAAACATATAATTTAGATTAATATTTGCAAATTTTATATTACAGATACATGAAAGTATTCTTATACAGGGTGTTCGAAAAATACATGGATAAATTTCTATAAAAATATAAAAAAAGTTTTTATACTATAGAAAGCAAAACTGACGTACCTTTAATAATCGTAACTCCTGTTTTAACCCGTCCCTGAACAATTTGAGTTCTCTTTCTTGTTCGGCTCTTATTTTTTTGGAGGTAGCTCTTAGGTCTGTGTCCTGATGAGCTTCCGCCCGTTCGATTTGTAACCTAAAATGTTAAAAATTACAATGACTTCTAGTTTGATTAAGTGGAACACTGTACAAGGGTGTCAGCACACAATATTTTTAGAACCTATTCTACACAAATTTTTTATAAACCACCCAAAAAATTATTTTTAACGGGACTTAAAGCCCTCTAAAAAGGTAATCTTATTAATGGTTTATGCCCGAATCTTTTCTTCATTTTCCAATTGTTGGTTTTATCAATTTTTTTTGCAGCAATTTATAAAACGTCAGTTTTTTCTACATGTTCAAAAACCTGATGTGTGGATTTTTCTTTAGACCAATGAAATCGCTCCTTTCTTAGCAGGGACCGACACCGCAGAACTGCTGCATCAATTTTTTTTTCATTTTCAATTCGTCACATTTTTTAAAAATTTGCTGTAAAGCAAAATCAGTTCTCTCGTTCCAAAAAGTTAGGGTATTCTGTTCCACAAATTGTGTATTTTTGTTTTAACATAAATTACTTGTTTGATTCACTATAACCTAGAAGTAACTGTGAAATTTCTTTTTGTCGAGCGATAAACGACGCATGGAAATATATGGTTCAATAATTGAGGAGTTCGCGTTCAACACCAGTTTTATATCCGCGTTTTGACGTTTCCAATGATATTTGTGAGGTTCATCGACTTCCTTCCTTATTTTGTATTAAAAAAAAATAAACTATTTAAATTATACTAGTTAAGGTTTATTATTTGTAGTGAGATCGATTTTAGTCCTGATGGGTTCGTATTCAGAATATCTCTGTATATAAATTTTGATTAATCTTAAAAAAAAAACTATAAAAATAATATTATAAATTATATTCAAGTCCAAAATTTCTGTCAATGACGCATCGCTTGTTTAGAGGTTTCCGGGTTGTGTGGGGTCAGGGAATCAATTCCAGTGGCGTATGCATTTTAGAAAATAAATGATAAAATTTCGTCAAAACATGAAAATATTTTTTACAAGCAAAAGTTATTTTCTCACATTTTCATCAACCCTTTAAATTAGTAACAAGCCTATATTATTTTGGTATTATTCGGATTAATGAAAAATGTAATTTTTTTGCTTAATTTTGCACACCTCCTATTTTGAGGTCAAAGAACACAAATTTGAGTTTTTTTTTGCGATTTTTCAACGTTTTTCAAAAAAAAAAAATACTTTTACTTTAATTTTACCTTCTCTGATTTTATTTTGCTACATGAAAAAAATAATAAAACTTTAGTCTTAACATAAATTAAAAAAGATGTAAAAGCAGAACGATAACAATCCAAGTACACCGACTTGCCAATTCACCACCGATCTTGCAATTTCAATATTAAATACGATATTCACAATTGCTTCATCAAAAATATCCACTATATAAGGAACACGAAAGCTCTAAAATCATCAGCTTGTAGAATCCAATAACTATTTGGTCTTTCGTTTCCATATTTAGGATTTCCATATCGGATATTTTTGATCAAACATTGGGGTCGAGCAAAGCAAGGTTCGATACCTTATAAAAATGTCATAAAGAAAACTATTACAACCTGGTAACAGGTCAACATTTTTAGAATTTCGAGTTGAATTCGGACGTAAACGTTTTACTTACTTTTTATTGAAAATTAAGGTTTTTTCCTTACTTTTTAAGTGTTTTTTTTTTTAATATTAACATAGTATGAGTTTTTTAAATATGTTTTCGTGCAAATGACAGAATTTAAAGGAATATGTCGTAAAATGGAATTAAACAATTCAATTATTATTATTTTTTAAATACTATAAGAGGCAGCCAAAAAACAGCTTCTGATTCATGTTTAACAATCAAAAGTAAAAGTGTGCAAAAAAATAGCGAAAAAATCGCATTTTTCAGTATCCAAATAATTACTAATATTGATTTTTTTGCCTTTTAAAACTCTGAATACCGTACGCGAAAAAACTTTTGTTAAAGTTGCACATATCTCTGCAGCATCCAAAGTGGTTAGTTCTGGATTTCGTTCTAATCCCATGGTAAACATTTTTAATCATTATTCGTTCTTTTAACGTTAACTGAGTTTTTTTTTAGGCGGATAACTAGTTAAAGGTTGGTTAATATTCATAGTTTACAAAATTAAAAGCACTTAACAACACTAAATCTTTATATACAATTATATACACTAAATAAGATAAACTACTATAAAATTGGCACAAAACAATATCTATATACTACAATTATTAGAAATTTATAAATTTAGAAAATACCCTGTATAGCAATTAAAAATTTAAACTTACAAAATCTGTCCATAATCAATAATAACTAAATAAATCATGGAACAGCAAAAAACCCTGTCGATCGCTTATTTTCAAGTCTCTTCAAGTTGTAAACTAAGGAATGTGTGTTGCACTTTTATTGTCTTCTCGATAACAATGATTTCAATACATATTGGCGTGCTATTTTAAGTCGATCCTGGCTGGTGATTTATTTTTGCGAATTATGACAACGTGGCGATAAAACTTTTGGCCGGTTCACTGTTATTTGAGCGGAAATGTTGATAGTCATAGGTCCTAAAATATTGTTGAAGGTGTTAGTCAATATATTTTATCAAGCGGTACTCGTCGGAATTATCGTGGGTCTTCGCGATTATGGGAGTCATACAGATAGTCTATTGACAACTATTTGCATAAACTAGTTATATCCAAGTTTTGCGATCAAGAGCAGATAAATCCATAAAAAAAATTGTCGGCGTTTTAGTTTCTTGTTGGGCATCGCAGTAATTACAGCTATTGTGTGTGTAAATGTAAGAATTTGCAAAAAAACAAGCTGAAAAAGTATTAACAATCATGGAAGTAGAATATATATCTCATTTGTGTTTAAAACCAGTTATATTCATATTTTTTTGGCTAATTTATCAAAATTGTTAATTTTTTTAAAAAATGGTGTTCTTTTTTGTCAAACTAGTTTAAACAAAATTACGTTTACAGAATTTTACTTTGTTTCATGTAAAAAAATATGAAGAGTTTTTTTCGTTTTCTGAAAATTTCACAAAAGTGGATATACCTGGTTTTGAAGGCGAACTCCCCAATTGTATCGAAAAATATATTGAAACTATGCAGCAGGTGAAGTACACACATTCACTGAACTTTAATTAAATTAGTGCAACTTATTTTGGAGTTTTTTTTTTTAAATAAGTAACTTACCTTTGCTGCCGACTTAGTAGCTCCAAGTCGTTCTCGTAGGTCCTTTCCAAATTCTGCCGTTCTTGTTCGAATTTTCGTTCTTGCTGTTCCAGCGCGAGGTTTTCCTTCGTCGCCAAGTCTTGGAATTGTTTCTGTTCTTGTTTCTGAAGGTACTTAAGTTCTCTATAAAACAAAATTAGGACCATTAAATACATAATGCACACCTATAGGGTGTAAAAGTATCATGCTCACGATTTCAATGGGCGATAATGAAGCTCAAAACAAGTCAAAAATTCAAAAAAATATGGCTTTTTAAGTTTGAGAAATTTGGCAACACCGCGCCCGATTTATGGCATCGAGTCGAACGACGAACGTTTTTTGCGAGGTTTTACATAGTTACACTTTTTTTAAAGAGATGTTTATTTATTTTGTATAGAGGCTGCTGGTGCATAAATTAGACAATAAAAAAAACTCCTTATAATGCATTTTAATATATTATTTAGAATTAAATTTAAGTAAAAACAATAAATTATTTTTTAGCTTTTATTTTTTTGGACGCAAGGTCCTGTGAGCTGAGGTATGAGGTTTATTTCGCGGCCTAATGATTTTGTACTAATTACCAGGATTTTCTTGCACAATTTTCAAAATTCTTTCCTCATGTTCCACAATTATGTATCCTCTAGGTCCTTTATTTAGATATCTCGGTTGCACACATCCCGTTTTTAAAACTCTTTGGTACGCCTGCACTAAGGTTGTCCTAAATGTATGTAGCCGTCGCGGAAATCTTTCACGGTAAAGCTGCTAGATTGGCAAATTTTAAATGGACAAAAATATCGCGACCAATGTACGACTGACTTGACCCCACGCACAAGGCTTCTGGGTAGCGGTGTTGCCAATTGTTTTTTTAAAATTTTTAACTGGGGAAAACATTATTATTGTTTTATTTATAGATTGAAATATTTAAAACTTAGTTTATTTTATTAGCAAATAAATCTACTGATACAGCCGCCATTTTGTGATTTTTTTGAACTTTCTGTAGTTCCGGACATTGCGACATTACTCTACATTGATAATCTTTTTTGTTTTTTTTTCAGATTGTTAGAAGAGTTGGAATCGTGGGCATGGTCACGGGCCAATTTTTTGAGACACCCCACTTCATCAGCTGCTAATTTTTTGAATTTTCAATTTTTTTCTATTTGTGTAATGTTAATTAGTAACTTATAAAAAAACGGATAGTAAAAATATTAATTGTCTTTTTTTTTCGGCATTTCAAAAATCACCTAAAATTCATGCCTTTACACTAGAATACCCCTTTAAGCTTTTTAGAAATAATCGCTTCCCAAGTTTGTGACTTTGACATTGTTTAGACAAAAATCTGTCAAGTTTTGACACATTATGTCATATAAACTTTTGACTTATATTGAGCTCCACTGTCGCTTATTAAAATCGTTAGCACCATATTTTACACACCTGCATGACTAAAAGTGACATAGACACAATCAACAATTAATATCTACCTTAATTCCTGTTTCCTATCATTATGCGGATCCCACTGAGGATTATCTTCGTCTCCGTATATAACTTTGCTGGTAGTCGTGGTGATCATAACTCCGTCGATCATGAATTTCCTTGTTCGTTTCCGCGTTTTCCTGTTGAGCAGCGCGAGGTTCTGCGCTTGCGTTCTCGGTGGTTTTCTCAAAACGACCGCCTGATCATCGTTTTCGTCGTCATTTTTAACTAGAAAATACATAATGAAATTATTTTAAGTAGCAGTAGAACTGAGCAATAATCGATATATAACAAAAAATCGATAGTTATGTGCCCACCAAAAATATTAGAGCTGGGCAATACTATCGATACTTACGAGTATAAACAAAAAATCGATATGTGGCCTAACAAAAATTGTAAATTATTTAAAGAAAAAATAGAGAGCGCCAACAAATAATTGTGGGCATGTTGTGAACTAGGTATAGTGTGAACTTTTTAAACCTACCTGAATCTTTTTCATTACTTCCTCTACTCTCATGGCTGGCAATCGATATACTTTCAACGTCCGACTTGCTAACAGAAACGGGTCGCCTGTGATGTGAATCTGTACTCCTCACCGATCCACAATCACTGTGAGACCTACAAAAACGAATGCCATTAAACGATTTTAATTTTATTATCACCCTGTATAACACGCAAAATAAAGAATATTTTTTTACCTGTCACTTGTCGCCGATTCATAGCTGTCGATATACATTTTGCCGTTAAGAGTGTTCCGTTTATAGTTATCTTCGCTACTGGAGAATGGACTATGCGACCGTTCATTTTGTAGCTGTCTAGAATTATGGAGGTTCCTACGATAAATAAAATTATAATTATTATTATTATTATATTATAATCAAATAAAGTACCTCTATTTTCGTCTCCATAATCGCTCTTTGTACTACCGGATTTTCCCGAACTTGTGTTTGACAAATCGCTGGTAGAACTTCTGAAGGTTTCCGCACCGGATTTGTCAATGATATATGAATTGGAATCCTAAAAGATAATAGAAATAATAAAAAACTGATACCTACACATGTTCCGATTTTTTTTTATTAAATTGTATTAAAAAAAGTCATGTCTCTTGCGGGATTTGAACCTTGGACTTCAAGGACAAAACAACAACGATATAATCGACACGACCATAAAATTTGCATTGGTACAGGGTTTTCCATAATAGACTACCTATTTTGATATTGAAATAAATTCTATATGAGATAAGTCAGTACGTTTTTTTATATTATTATCTTCTATGGCCTTTGGGATTTAAATCAACATATTTTTAATAGAGTAGGCACCTGTCACAAAACTAGGAAAAATTGATTTTCGTAAAAGGTCATTTTTCTAATAAAGCATCATAAGATTTGAACACCATAATTAAATGTTTAGTTTTAACTCTCATGGATAATTCAGTTCAACAACGAGTTTTTTTGCGTAAAAACATAAAGAGTAACTTAATTGAAGAAGATGAAACGACAGTATATACCGCTAAAAACTCTAAAAGTGACCTGACTTTTCTGTGGGGCTATTTAAAGTCAAATGTTTTTGCAACTCATCCAGAAAACATCCAAGATCTAAGTCCAAATTCCTGAAGTGGTCCGGTGAATATATCAGGTTTTCCTTCATCGTGTCATGAATAATTTCTTGTAAATTTAAAAGTGATTGAAGTTATTGGGACTTACTTAAAAGACGTAATTTTTAAAAGTTTGGATAACTCGTATGTAATAGTAAATCCCAAAGAGTAAATTGTAATTTAGTGTAATAAAATGTTAATTTTATTAAGTTTTAACAATTTTACTGAGCAATTAAAATGGGTAGTCTATTATGAGGAACCCTGTATTATGACAACAAGCAAATTACTGACGACATTTAATAACATCACCTATAAATAATGACCAAACTCTGGTATAAAGAGATTTAACTAATAGTTTATCGACAGGTAAGGGTAAAACCTTAAATCAGATTGACACTACCTTGTACAAGAAGCCCTAAGTAAAAGAACTGAATCCTACCTTAACCTGCACCTTCTCCTCATCAATTTTGACGACAGAAACATGACTGGTGTCCAGTAACCTCGAATTGTCCTCTGATACATCTAGACCAGAATCGTTTATCACGTAACTAGAATCTGCTATTAAGACCTGAAAGACAAAAAATAAAGTTAAAGAGCAAATATGCTTTTACAAAAAAACCAATATCACTTTCCAAATGGTAACTAACCTCACTCTCATCCAACTTCTTTCCTTTCGCACCGAGAGGCTTGTCCCTAAACTCACTGGGCGGCGGGTATTCCAAGGAATCCAGCGACGGACAAAACTCGTCGTCCGACGACTCTATGTGAGTCTTATTCGTTTCGTTGGCCACGATGACGACCTCGCTCGAACTGTGGTTACTCGGAGACGCCGATGACGTTCGCGATACCATGTGCGAGTTGTCTATAATTACCGGGGATGTGTGGTGACTACAGTAACCTGTAAAAAACCGACTATTACTTTATGATTTAATAGGGGAACCATGATTTCTCCTCAAACAAACGCAGCCGAGAATTCCTTTCTGCTAAAAAACCAGCTTTATTGTATCCAGATTACCACACCCACGGTACATTAGTATCATGGACTATCAAGAAATTAAAAAAAATTCAACACAAATGAAAGTAGCATGATAAAAAAGCTAAATCAAAAAAGATATATTTTTGCTGATCAAAACTCAATACTACCTACCAAGTAAGCTACGTCTTGATCTTCTATCTAGAAGGAAACACAACAAATTACTTTAGTTTTAAGAGTCCAAAAAATAATTTTGATAAAAAAAATAAATATCGATAACTACTACAATTAATATCGATCGATATTGTCCTACCTGACTTATATTCGAGCTAAACTATTGGACGGATCCGGCAAGTCGGAGTTTATAGTAATGGTCGAAGTGTTTTTGTTTCGTTCCGACTGAGGCGTCGATACGATAACGAAGTTCATGCTGTCTTCTGGAGTCGTACCGCTAAAAAAAAACACGGAGTATATAAAAAAAGATTTTTAAATCGTGAGAAGTTATTTACCTTGAACTATTTACAGTAACTACATTATCTCCGATTTTTTCGATCGAAGGCACACGTTCCTGAGATAATCGCTTTCCAAACTGTTTTTCTAGCGCCTGCTTAACTTGAGCTATGTGGGAAGACCTATTCGCATCGTCTGTATGATCCCTGTTAGCATCTGGTTTGGATTTAACTACGAAAAAATGTATATGAATGTAATTGCTTGCAAAAACTAGTCCGGAGATATCATAGAGCATCTACAAGTGACCCTCTCTACTGCTAAAACAATGCATCTCATACGACTATATTTACCTTCAACATTTGCCGGTGGTAACGGAATATCCGCAACCCTGATTTGAGGCTGTACAGCATCGGGGGGCGTGTCCGGAGGCGTGACCGGCGACGAGGGCGGAGTCGGCAAAGCCACACTGGACGGCATAATTGGAGGAGGCGGTGGTACGACATTCTGAACACTCGTTGAATGGCTAGTGGGAGGAGCTACATCTTTGGGCGCTTGCGGTTGGCTCGTGGACGGGGCTAAAGGTTGAGAGGGCGTGGATGACGGTTGAGAAGCTGTAGAGACCACTTGAGACGGCGTTTTAACTGGCTCAGGAATCGTACTGTTAACAATAACAGGCTGAGACGTAGGAGTGACTTGGTTGGTGGGAGTTGTAACGACGCTTGATGATGGGTGTACTGGTGGAGGAGGCGCAGGACCTTTGTCCTTCTCCTGAGAGTGCTGCGTTTGAAGGGGAGGAGGAGGAGGTGCTGGACCTTTGTCGTGCGATGATCTACGATGAGCGGAGTCTTCTTTTTTCTCCGTTGATGGCTGCAAAATATGAAAAACAAACTTTTATTGTTTATTTTAACATTTTATTTTGGATATTAAAGCTAAAATATTAAACTCACTATTTTCTTTTCTGCAGGTACGGATGAAGGGATGAGCGCTGGTGCTTTTTTGTCATCTTTTTCCAGAATGGTGATTGGAGATTCTGTAAAATAAATATTTGGTTAAGAAATTAGGTTGAGCAAAGCCATAACAGCATATAGTGTTAAAATATTCCGACAAATCTGCAAAATAACTGAATTATTATTCTAAAAACATTACGTTACCTTTTTGCTCGACTTCATTGCTCTGAACCGAGGCCGAATCTTCCTCGATATCCAGGCGCACTTGAGACGTTCGGTCCTAAAAAAATATCAGTAAATATTCTGCTACATAAGCAAAGCCAAAAATAAAATTTAAGGATTTTTTTTCTGATAACAAAGTATAAATACTAAACCTAAGAACAAATAAAAAAGGTAATGAACTTTGGTCATTAAACATCGTTTGATATATAAAGTTGATAAAACTGCATTTAGTTTTAAGATGTTTTAGATGGTTATCTATTGTACAATAAAATAAAATATAGAAATAACACAAATGAAGCAAAGCGGTGGAAGAAATAATAACAAAATGAATGGGTTAGTTAAAAGGAAATCTTACCTGTTTAACATGAATAGGCAGTGCAGATGAACCCAAAGAGCCGCATGCATAACAAAGAAGCCGTGATAACATCAACTTTAAGCCTTTTGCAATTGTTTGTATTTTTTATGACACGAAAATGGGATTCATTTTTTTGTTTTGCAATAAATCAAAGATTCCGAAAGCTATACTTTGTTGTATTGTTCGTTAATATTTATGTAAATAAATTTGGTAATTTTTTACTTATCGGGCCACGGCCGATTTTACTGAAATTTTGTAAACGGGTTTTTTTTTGGGACGCAAATCTAAAGTCTCCTAGTTTTTAAGTTATAACGTTCCACTCGGACATAACCTCATAACTATAAAATTTCCTGAAATTCCTCTACTTTTTCCATAAACGACGGGGGCAAGTGAAAAAAAAATTAAACCAATCGAAAAAAATCGCCCCTATCGGTACGTAGAATCGAAAAATAAACACTTTTTCGCTCTTGACAATTTTTCCAAATGTCAAAATTTGACGGCTGTCAAACGGAAACTGGTCTTTAGAGTGGAGATGCGGGAAAAACTCATAGGACCTTTTTTGTTCGTCTTGACGTATAAGATTAGAATATGTGACGTTTTAGTATACAGGGAGGTTCAAAAAGAAAATGTCAAAAAATTTTCGCAGAATTTCTCAATTTGCATGCGCGGGATGGAATCGGCGTGGTTAAAAACCCCGTACCCCAAATTTTCAGAAAAATCAGAGAAAAAAAATTACTCTTCAGCTGTCATAAACGAAGCGAGCGAGTAATAATGCTTTTTTTCGATTTTTGAAAAACAAAGTATGCAGTCGGATAGAGAATTGAAAAAAAGATTTTTGCTCTTGCGAAAAATTTGATTGCTCGCTTCTGAGACGCGTTCGTTTTCGAAAATCGGTGAAGAAGTGCTAAATGTGGGGTCGAAAAATGATAAGTAAAAAATTATCATAATTTAATACAGGATACGCGGTCGATTAGTATTTTAAATCGCACTCTTTTCTATAAAAGCTGTCAAATTTGACTGTTACGAACGTTTTGAATGCCAATATTGAAAAAAAATTATTGGTTCGTTTTTGTTTGCAACGACATTTTACGTTATTGAGTGTAACTTTTAAATATAGAGGGTGTATCATAATTCATATTTCATTACTATTATTACTACATCTTTTCAACGACAATTACTAGCTCATCTTGTATCTCTACAAGGATCGAGTAAACATTTTTTTTTCAAGTTAGCTTGGTAAACTTACCAATCCTTTGGTATTGTCCTTTATGCCTACGGTGCTTCTTAGAGCGCTAAGCATGAAAATATGTACAAAGCAAACATTATGATAGGCGTACGAACACCGGGGTTTTTATATTTTTATATAAAAATATATATTTTTGTATATAGGGTGTTTATACATCTAAGCTATGTTTTATACATAAAAACAGGCCAATTTTTTTTAAGAAACAAAACTAAAAAATATTATGTTTAATAGGGTTACAGCCCCCAAATTTTTTCCACTGTATCTCCCGTGCTATTGAATTACTGTCAGTTTAAATATACTGGGTGGAAAAAGTATGATGCTCTCAATTTTAATGTGCGATAGTGAAGCTCAAAACAAGATAAAAAATTTAAATGACATATGTGTCAAAACTTGACAGATTTTTGTCTAAACGATATCAAAGTTACAAACTTTGGAAGCAATTATTTCTGAAAATCTTAACAATAGGTTTTTTTCATCACAATTTTTTTTGTGCGCATGCGTCAGTATCAGCCATTTTTTTCGTTTTTTTGTAAACAAGCATTAATGGGGGCCGTAAATACATAATTAAAATAAAAAAAATACTAAAGAAAGTATAGTTATTCAAGAAAAAGAAATAGAAAATAAAGAAATAAGTGCCTTAATTGAAATAGGTTTTTTAATCGATTATTATAATGATATCAGTAGAAAAGGAACGAAAACGGTGTTGTTATGGAGTATGTAAGAGTGATAACGTATAAATCATTTAAATACAATACAATTTAATCAATATAACAATTGTTTATATGTGGTAGGCCTAATTAGAATAAAATTATAGATACTTTTTGTATAGTAAAGAAGTAATGATGCCTAACCTCTCAATCAGCTCACTTTTTTTTCCTTTTAAAAACGTCATGACATTTAAGCTACCTTTAATTGCGTAAATTATGGGCTTCAACTGAATTATAAATCAGTGAAGCACCATCATCGATTTTTTCCAGTAAATGATGTAATTGGGGAGAAATACTCATTTCCAGCCATTGTCGATCAAAAAAGTACGAAACTTTTGAATTGCCGCCATAAACATGGCACTGCGCTTGGCTTGTCACATGATAAAAAGGCCTATTAAAAATTTCGTTTGAATTGCTCATCGGTAATTCATTTGCCGCGATATTTTTGTCCGTTTTTAAATCGGGAAAATATGCCATTATGTTATAAATTTACGACAACCGCAGTGCAGGTGTACCAAAGAGTTTTGAAAACGGGATGTGTGCAACCGATAAATCTAAACAGAGGACCTGTGAATACATAACTGTGGAACAAGAGAAAAGAATTTCCTCATACACACAACTCACAGGACCTTACGGGAAAATCTACCTTATTTTTATTTCGAAAACAATTAATTTGACCCATGTTTTTGGCTTTTTTGACTTGTTTTAAGCTTCATTATCGCCCATTAAAATCGCGAGCATCATACTTTTTACACCCTGTATAAATGAAAAAACCTGCATTAGTACCTAAATAAAAAAATTTTAATTGTTATTTACGAGTAATACGACCTAGATATATTACCGACTAATTTCGAGAGACCTTGTACACTAAATATTCCTTAAAGTTAAAACACTGAAATTGCTCTTTTGGTTACAGATAAAAAAAGAAAATATATTTTCAAAAAAAACTTTTCTCCGACGTTTCGACTCATTTCACAAAGCATCTCACAGAATAAAAAACTTCAAAAATGTTTAGTAGAATCCAAGGCGAAACCTAGAAAATCCTTCATTGAAGTTAGTGTCCGCATGTACATTAAACATTTTGAAGCATTATATACAGCAGTGAGTCAGTGAGACGATATTAAGTTGTATAAGTGTATTAAAAGCAGAGTTAAGGGTGTATTATATTAGTTTATTTTAACAAAAAGTTTTTCAAATAATATCAAACACCAGGAGCGTATTGGGACAGTCAAAACGGCCGGAAATATAGATTAAGCAAGCCACAATAAAAATTTCTTTCGTGAGACTATGTTATTACATCACATATTGAGCAGTCCAATTGGACTAGCAAAGCGTGTCCCATTTTCGATACTTTTATAGGACCCAATAACTTTTTTACCTAATCCTGTATACTTATTCTGAAAACGGAGTAAGTCAAAAATTATTATAAAAATACTTTTGTATAAAACATTTTCCTGTATCTTTTTAAACTAAAAAAATTATAGGGCCATTCTGAATCTATTTTTTTCCCTGTACCACGCAGCACAAATAACTAAAAGAACCGCGTTTCTTACCTCAGGATCATCATCAGTCAACAATTCTTCCTCGACGACTTCGGCCTTGTATTCAAGCAACAAATCCGTCAGTGGTTTCGAATCTAACGTACAATTGATAAACGGGTGTTTCTGCAACTCTTCGCAGGTCGGCCGTTTCTGCGGGTCCTTAATTAGAGCTTTTGCTATGAAGTCGTTGAAGTCTTTCGACCATTTCGATGGCTGTTCTAGCCTATAAATAAGCATTATATACAGAGTGTTCAATGATTAGGTAAAGTAAGAGTACGATCAAATAAACGACATACTGAGGTGCCAAATACAATGCAACTATACGTATCTAATTCTTAAGAGCAGAAGCTGTGGAAGTAGTATAGAATTAAAAATGGTAATATACGGGGAAAAAAGAAGAGAAATTTTTTTTAACTCAAATAAGAAATGTAAGCATATATATATATATATATATATATATATATATATATATATATATATATATATATATATATATATATATATATATATATATATATATTTTCATGTCCAAAATTTTTTAAACTCTTAAATTTTGGGGAAAGAGCTTTATTTTTCTTATTTTAAAGGGGTTATTTTTTAGGTCTTAGGTAGAATTAAAAAACAAACATTTTTCTTATTATACTATCAAAATTTTCCGACACTTTAAAAATTTTTTGTTGAAAACTCTTTTTGCATCTATTTTAATAAAAATATTAAAAAAAAAGATAGGGGGCTATGAACAACAAATTATTGAAAATGGAGTTTATTTAACTTACAAAATCTTAGTTTGACATATTATAAAAATTCGAGTAAATTATTATTATTTATTAATTGAATTAAATTAATTAAAAAAACCTTTAAATGTTAAATAAACCAATTTTTAATTTTTTAATACTTTCGGCTAACATTTATGTAACTTTAATCAATTTCTGGTAATAATTAACGTTATTAGGAAACTTAATGTCAAAAATTGTTTTCATAGCACCTATCATTTTTATATAATGGTATTACTATTAAAATACATGCAAAAAAAGTTTTCAACGAATAACTTTTAATGTTTAGGAATTTCGAGGGGGTTATAATTAGAAAAATGTTTTTTTTTTAATTCTACATCTAACGACCTAAAAATATAGGGGGCTTTTTAAAATAAGAAAAATAAAGTTTTTTCAAATTTGAAGAGTTTGACACTAAATTTTGGACACCTTTTACAGTTAATTAACAAAACATGACAAAAAGCGACTGATATAACCCTACTTAATAAGTTCCTTTTTAATTCCATTATGCAAGCCCTAGGGTATTTTTATTCTTTTTAAATACAATGGTGCAAAAAATTTTTTTTAATATTTTATTTTTTTCTCTGAAATTACTGAACCAATGTTGACAAAATTTTAGAGGAAGATAGTTGACTATAAGAGGTCCTAAATATAAAAAAAATACACAATGTTCCATTTAAAAAATGCACCATCGTGACGCCCTTTTTTGGTTATAACCAAAATTATTTTTTGAAATGTACCGTAGGTTAAAGGTAACGTCTGCAAAATATAAAATTTTACAGTGAATAATAAATAATAATAAAATATAATTATTATATTATATATAATATATATATATATATATATATATATATATATATATATATATATATATATATATATATATATATATATATATATATATATATATATATATATATATATATATGAGATATAGGATAATTTACATTTGTAAATACTATAGGGGCTTATTATTTTTTTTTTTTTCATAATACTACATGATTGAGTTTTTGAGGTATAAGAGTGTATAAGATTTTCGAAGTTGCATTTTTAAAGGCGCTTGCTATATTTATTTCATACCTGGGCGGATCACTCTTTTGAATTTTTAATAACACCCTCATGGGTGACATTTCGTGGTTGGGCGGCTCCATCTGGGCGAATTCAATAAGCGTAATACCCATGGACCAAATGTCAACCTAAAAATAAAAGAAAATCGTTTAATAACACGTGTAAAGTTTTTTTTTGTATGTTAAAATATATTATTTAATGTCTTTCCAACTACAATGACAACAGTTTCGCTTCTAGGATATTAGCTTTTTTTTCATAGCCTTAAAATAATAAAATTTAAATATCCATTAAGTATTATTTATTTTTTAAAAGCTCTCATCCGACATAATTTACTTATATAAAAACATAGGGTAAAAAAAAAAACAGTTTGGTTCATATCTTGAGCAATATTAAATTTGACATAAATCTAACTACACCACTGGATTCTACGTAAAAATGCCTACTACTATAATTTCTTACTTTTGTAACTGAAATACAAGGCAAGAAAGCCGTAAAAAATCTTTAAAAGTTATCGTTTGTTTCATCAAAAAATAGCGACACTTTGCGAAAACCGCAAGTCGCTATTTCTAATAATAACCGAAATACCCTGCAATTACAATGAAATCCGAAACCCTGTACTGGGTGTCCAATCTTTAAATGCTTTTAAGTAAATAAACAAACGGGTTTTTTTTTTCTACAGACAGACAGAATATATTACTGAAGTAACTAATGTAAGTAAATTACATAAAATCCTGCCTTTGTGACCTACCTTAAAATCATAAGGATTGTCCCTAAACGTCTCGCACAGCACCACCTCAGGGGCCATCCAATATGGCGTCCCGATGAACGTGTCATGCTTCTGAAGCGTTGACTTGTTTTTGGCAGAGACACCAAAATCAGCTGTAAAAAAACACACGGGTTACAATTAAGGGTGTAACTAACGAGGTTGGGCAAAATTTTATTTTAGACACTAAAATTTTCATATTGCATCTTTTAAATAAAATAAAATAAAATAATCTTTATTGTATCGACAGATTCACATACAAAGGTGGAAAGTACCGCCAGGCGTATTTTAATAACCACCAAAAAAAAATTATTAACAAAAAAAAAAAGTAACAAAACTAGAAATATAAAAAAAACAAGAACAATAAATAAACATAGATGCCTCAAAAATAACCTATTCACCGACACGTGTTTGCGTTTTTTTAGACTTAAAAACAGGTACACTTGAGCTTTTAAAACTAAGGGGTAATGATTTTTTAAATTTGAGGTGTAAGATAAAAAACATGATTAAAAAAAATTTGGGGTTTTGTGATGCGGTATAGAGAGACCCCAAAACGAATGTTCACTTGGTGAGAGTCTCTCCTATAAGTTATAAGTTCTGTAAGATATTGTGGCTCTTTTAGCGTTATTACTTTGTGTATAAGGCAACTCATATGAACAAAAGCGCTTCTGTGCCATATTGTGGTGAAATAAATCCGAACCCGGCGTTTATTTACACTTTGAATCTATCTATTTGCATGAATTTATTCAGATTTTTCTTATGCTTTTTGCCACTTGGCCTTTAAATGACCTTGAACCTGACCTTATGGAGGATAACTGACCTCAAATTCTGATTCGCCTGCCTTGAAAACATACGTACGAATTTTTCACATTTTTTGAATCGTATTTAACATTTTTATCCCAAAAACACTTATAAATAATTATTAAAAATTTTGGATGACCATTGGGAACGATGTAAATAAACGTCGGATTCGGATTAAGCGACCTCGAAAACATATGAATGCATTTTTCCAGATTTTTCGAAGGTTTTTTTTTTACTAAACCTTCAAATAACCTTGAACCTGACGTGATGAAGGTTAACCAACCCTCTCATCGATATCAGCGACCCTAAAAACCCTGGTAGCACCTATCCGCTTCCAGCGTTCCCGCGTAGATTAAATGTTGACCTGTGTTATTATTTTTTATATTGGCTACACAATAAATTACTTTAAATATCTCTATATTTTGTAAAAGCACCAAAATCTTTTGTAAACTACAATGAAAACATGCAAAATTTCAAAATATTTATTTATAATAGTCAGCTTAGGAAAGGCACTTGGTTTATTAGTACTCTTGTAGTCAAAGTCTCTTTCCAGTTCTTTGAATTTCTCCAATTTGTGACATTTAAATTTTTTGCGAATTATTGCGAATATTATTACTTTTAAGCAATATAAGTCAGGATGTAGAGAAACAAATAATTAATAAAGCAATGATTAATGGTTATGTATAGGCTAAAGCTTTAACTGACTTATTATTTACATTAACAAAAACTAGTAAGCAACCGTCTTTCACTGTGGTTTCTTCTTTTATGAAAATTTAATAAATATCTACAGGATATCAAATTATTGCAACATAAATTGTTGACTAGCTTTTTAATAAACATACTGGTTTAATTATCACTATACGCCTATAATCACTTTCGTTTGAAAACCAGAGGTTTTAGAAAAAAAATCCTACAAAAATTTTAAATTTTGAAAGAAAGAGATATCGAAATAAAATCTCAAAAACCTTAATCTCTACAAGAAGAGTATTGAAGAAAAATCTCAAAAAATCAATGAAAGAGGTATTCGAAAGAAAGCTCGAAAATTTTTGTAGGAGGGGGAATATTATAAAAAAAAACCCAAAGCCCTACTTTATTCCATTTTATTCAATTTTTGGTTTTGCTACTAATATTTATAGTTTAGCGCTAGGTTGACTTAAAGGGCTTTTTGTGGTTGGTCTAACGGGTATGTGTTGCATATTTTATTTATATTTTTATAAGTCTTAAAGTCTTGATCTAAATGAGACATATCCATTAATTACTTAAAACTTGCTCTTTAGCAAGTTATATCCTTATTAATTAAATAAAAAGTTTAAGTATCCACTGTCTCCTTAGAAGAGCGGTCGTTCGTGGTAAACTGTAATTCTGACGAGCTTACTAACTTGACGCTTCTTATATAACCTAAGAAACTAACAGGCTTAAAAGCTGGCTTGTAAAATCCAACTATACGTGATTTGATCTCCAGTATAATTTTTGTTTACATCATTTCTTACTCTAAATAATGTGACTTATAACGACATGGGTAGCGTAGTTTTTTTTTGTTACAGAAAAATAAATCATAAAACGTTTTGTGAAAACCCAAAAGAACTTTAAAAAAGTGGTAATGAACACTAAGTAAAATAGACATAGGAGCGGAGCAGCTGGGCGGAATGTGGGGTGAGAGGAAAGGCAACTGATCAGCCAATGTTGTGCGCCTGCGCCTTCATCGGTCGCCGCTCTCCTTCATTAAAGCTATTTCTGATTTTTGGCTTCGATAAACTTTAGCTCCATTTTTATACAGCAATATTTTGAAATATATTTTTTTTCAGTTATTTAGTACACCATAATAAAACACATAGGGTCTGAAAAAAAAATTTTTTCACTCACATTATTACAAAATAAAATAATTTCTTTATTTCCCATATAAAATATACTAAAGTAATATGGCCGACTGACATGAAAAAAGTGAGAAAGAATACCTACAAAAAGAGATGATACGATGTCGTTTTGTTTACGATTCCCTCCTTGAATAAGCAATGTTGCCGGAGGTTTTCTAATAATTTGTTATTATTAAAGGTTCTATAGAAAAAACTAACCAGAACTAACAAACTACAACTTCCAAACAATTACCTAGTTCTGGTTAGTTGTCGTTAGGTCTTCCTCGTTAAATTGTAAATTTTCTTTATCATAAATGCGCCGTCGAACAGAATGATAAAAATGGTCTGATATCTTATTTTTTTTTATTTTTATAGAAAAAAATAGGGTGGACCTCACTTCCAGATATTTACCTTATTTAATTTTTTTTTATAATTTGTGTATTTTATTTAATCCATAATGCTTTAAAGCTAAATTTAAATCATTTTTTTTTATCCGACCACGTCGCAAATTCTGGCCCTTAACTTAACCTAAAAACATAGTGTTTCGACTTTTAATTTCATTTTTCTCTGCAAAAATGCATTTTTTCGGATTTTTTCTTTTTGAAATCTACTAAACAAAATGTGTTCTCTTTATCTGTAATATTTATTTTTTTCAAATCGAATGGAGCTAAACGACACTCCTGATTTTTATATATTTTTTGAATCCACTGCTCATGTGAAACTCATATGGTAAAAACAACGTCAAAACAAACAACATAATCTAGGATTTTCTTTATCTGCCCCCCTTTATATACAATCCTGGCTACCCCCTTGTTACTATGTATTATGTTTAGCTTTAAATGAATAGTTTTTTTTCATATTATTCTCCTTTTAAATGTGTTCTTGCAAGTCAGCTATTATTTTTAATTTAATTTTTTAGACAACATTATTTTTGACCATAAATAAAGATGGATTTTAAGACCCAATATCTCCACACTCGACAAAATCGTATGGGCAAGACACTCTCCACCCTGGTCATTTCAATGGCTCAATAGAGGTAAGGATATTATGTTAGCTTTATGATTATGTATATAATTATATATATATATATATATATATATATATATATATATATATATATATATATATATATATATATATATATATATATATATATATATATATATATATATATATACGGGGTGTCCCAAAAGTAGTGGGACACAAAGAAACAGCAGATTCCTTGGGTCAAAATAATGCAATTTACGTACACCTACGCCTTATCCCAAAGTTGATAATAACTAAGATAGAGGGTGTTAAACTTTGAATTTTGTTTTAGTTTTTTCGCAATAATTCCTTAACTAAATGACATAGCGCTACAAAGTTGGTGATCGGTGGATTGTTTGAGGAGACACATTCGTTTATGCTTTTAATGTTGCTACTAGAGGGCACCAGCAACAGCCTACCCCACTTGTTTAAGATGGCATAACTGTTTTTAAGCTTTCATATATTGACCTGTTTGTTAAAAAATAAGTTACTATAATTCCCTTTGCACTAAAAATATATACCTCATTTAAGTCTCTAGGAGCAAATTTACAGGGCAAATGTGTAGGCAAGTTTACGTAAATTGCATTATTTTGACCTAACGAATCTCCTGTTGGTCTGTGTCCAATTACTTTTGAGACACCCTGTATATTGCAGGAGATATTTTACCTTATGTTCCCAATGATTATGACTTCGTCAAAAACTGATATCCGTCATTACCTATAATGCCTAAATCTGTGTAAAAAAAAACAGCGATACAATTATTTTCAATTTAATGTTTGCCTAGACATTACATAAAATGACTAAATGGTTAGTTCCTGTCAGTCAAATAAGGTATTTATGCTGTTTGACAGCAAATACATTTCCTGCCTAGTGCTTTCAGGGTTAGACGGATTTCATCTAACTAACATATATTTTAACTAAAAAAGATAAATTTCTGTATCAAGTTTTTTTTCAGTGTACCACGATAGTTCCAGCCCCATTTCCAAATGGTCCTTCGGCCTACTTTCACCTTCATTTAAAACTCTGAATTGCGAGAGCACCTTTAGACGTGAACAGACGAAGGGACCAGGGCAAAGCCTTTCGCAATGTGTTTATAAACTCCTTAATGTTTTAATAGTGTTATTTTTAAAATTTAGGAGTTTATAAACGCTACGCGGCAGACTCGGGAAACTCTCCTTTTCGTGCCGTGGCTGTGAAGTGGAGGTTCCCTTCGAGCATAGCGGCCCGACTAGGAGAATAGTACCCCACGTCCACTGCCCAAATAAACAACTCTCAACAGGTTAAGTAAGAAGAAAGTAACCACGGGGAGGGTCCATCCTCCCCCGTTCTGATTGTTGTTTTCTTTGTCTTTTCACGTTTCAAGACTCTCATTTTGCAGATTTTTGAAGCACGGTGGATTTTCGGCAAGGCATTTTAAGAAAACAAGCAAACCAAACCAAACCTTGTTAAGTAATAAGAAAATAACCAAACGGGGGAGGGTCCATTCTCGGACCCTCCCGCGTTCTGATGGTTGTTTTCTTTGTCTTTTCACATTTCCAGACTCTCATTTTGCAGATTTTTGGAGCATGGTGGATTTTTGGGCTAGGCATTTTAAGAAAACGAATAAAAAAAGTTATTATACAAAATTAATGTCTTTTAAATAAATAACATTTTGACATGTTTCAGCAGCAAATTCTTATACTTATTTATAAATATTTTTAATGTAATACGGTTAAAAGTTAATAACCGTTCAGTTTTTCAAGATTTTTAAAGATGTTTTAATAAAAGATGTACTCTTCAACCATGAACTTTTACATATTATTTGGACTTTTTTTGGCTACTATTTGTTAATAACTTCTGGATAATAAAATATATTTTGTTTGATTAAAACTGTATTTTTTTGTATATAAAAAAAATCAGTAAAATTATGATACCTTATGATTATTTAAAAAAATAATTATTGATATTTATAAATCGTCATTTTTAGTGTCGAGATGACACAATTTTTTAGACTGAGTACTCTAATGGTTCCATTATAGTTCTAGGGCCATAACAGATTCATTATAGTCATCGTAATGCACTGCTTTTCAAAATGTATTTTACCTCCTCTTTATTTTTCATATTTACTGTGAAAAATGAAATCTGGAATATTTTTTAACAAAATTAACAAAAAGTTTTTTTTAATTGACGCCAGAGGTTAAATTTTTTAGTCGAGGAAACGTGGCACAAAAATAGTCCTTACGAAGGATTTTTTGTGCAGTAAGATGAATTTGAATGCATTTTTTTCATTTGATTCGTATGAACGTCTACAAAATTTTTGAATAAATTTAATTATTGGGAAATAAAAAACTTCATTTGTGCGTGGGAAAAATGCATTTTAAAGTTTGCAAATATAAAAAATGTATAACTAGGTAAATAATGATAGAATTGAGCCCGAATTTCTTACTAAGGGATTTTCGAGGACGCAAAATACAAATATGACTGGATCCTCATAAATTCAACAAAAATTCAACAACGCCCTGTATCTCCAAAATGTACAATCAAAATTTCTCTATCTCTTATGGTTTATCCAAAACCCTGTAAATACAACCAAAATGCGCCACCCTGTACATAATAACTTAAAAAAAGTACCTCATTTAAGTCTCTAGGAGCAAATGTACAGGGCAAATGTGTAGGCAAGTTTACGTAAATTGCATTATGCACCCTGTATATTGCAGGAGATATTTTACCTTACGTTCGCAATGATTATGACTTCGTCAAAAACTGATATCCGTCATTACCTATAATGCCTAAATCCGTCTAAAAAAAACAGCGATACAATTATTTTCAATTTATTGTTTGCCTAAACATTACATAAAATGACTAAATGGTTAGTTCCTGTCAGTCAAATAAGGTATTTATGCTGTTTGACGGCAAATACATTTCCTGCCTAGTGATTTCAGGGTTTGACGGATTTCATCTAACTAACATATATTTTAACAAAAAAAGGTATATTTCTAAATCAATTTTTTTTCCAGTGTACCACGATAGTTCCAGCCCCATTTCCAAATGGTCCTTCGGCCTACTTTCACCTTCATTTAAAAAGTCTGAACTGTGAGAGCACCTTTAGACGTGAACAGACGAAGGGGCCAGGGCAAAGCCTTTCGCAATGTGTTTATAAACTCCTAAATGTTTTAATAGTATAAGTGTTATTTTAAAATTTAGGAGTTTGTAAACGCTACGCGGCAGACTGGGGGAACTCTCCTTTTCGTGACGTGGCTGTGGAGTGGAGGTTCCCTTCGAGCATAGCGGCACGACTAGGAGAATAGTACCCCACGTCCAATGCCCAAATAAACAACTAAACAGAAATACAAGTACTCTGAGCCCTAACACAAGGAAAACAAATCAAAACAAACCAAATAAACCAAAACAAACCTTTGTTAAGTAAGAAGAAAGTTACCAAACGGGGGAGGGTCCATCCTCCCCCGTTCTGATGGTTGTTTTCTTTGTCTTTTCACGTTTCAAGACTCTCATTTTGCAGATTTTTACAGCATGGTGGATTTTTGGCAAGGCATTTTAAGAAAACGAACAACCAACCAAACCAAACCTTTGTTAAGTAAGAAGAAAATAATCAAACGGGGAGGGTCCATTCTCGGACCCTCCCGCGTTCTGATGGTTGTTTTCTTTGTCTTTTTACGTTTCCAGACTCTCATTTTGCAGATTTTTGGAGCAAGGTGGATTTTTGGCAAGGCATTTTAAGAAAACGAATAATTAAATTCATTATACAAAATTAATGTCTTTTAAATAAATAACATTTAGACCTGTTTAAGCAAATTCCTATAATTATTTATAAATATTTCTTATGTAATAAGGTTAAAAGTTAATAACCGTTTAGTTTTTCAAGATTTTCAAAGATGTTTTAATAAAAGATGTACTCTTCAACCATGAACTTTTACATATTTGGACTTTTTTTGGCTACTATTTGTTAATTGGAATAACTTTTGGATAATAAAATATATTTTGTTTGATTAAAACTGTGTTTTTTTGTATATTAAAAAAAACAGTAAAATTGTGATACCTTATGATTATTTCAAAAATAACTATTGATATTTATAAAGTATTTTTAGTGTCAGATGAACGTTCAACAGTATTAATGATTCCATTAAAGTTCTAGGACCATAACAGATTCATTATATTATATAAGATGTCTTTTCAAACATGAACTTTTACCATATTATTTGACTATTTTTGGTACTTAAAATTGTAATCTGGAATATTTTTAGATAATAAAATATATTTTGTTTGATTAAAACTGTGTTTTTTTGTATATTTAAAAAAAAAACAGTAAAATTGTGATACCTTATGATTATTTCAAAAATAACTATTGATATTTATAAATCGTCATTTTTAGTGTCGAGATGACACATTTTTTCAGACTGAGTACTCTAATGATTCCATTAAAGTTCTAGGACCATAACAGATTCATTATATTCATCATAATGCACTGCTTTTCAAAATGTATTTTACCTCCTCTTTATATTTCATATTTACTGTAAAAAATGAAATCTAGAATATTTTTTAACAAAATTAACAAAAAGTTTTATTTAATTGACCCCAGAGGTTAAAATTTTTAGTCGAGGAAACGTGGCACACAAATAGGCCTTATAAGGGATTTTTTGTGCAGTAAGATGGTGTTGAATGCGGTTTTTTGCATTCAATACAAAATTTGAGAACAAATTTAATTAATGGGAAATAAAAAATTGCATTTGTGCATGGGAAAAATGCATTTTAAAGTTTGCAAATATAAAAAATTTATAACTAGGTAAATAATGATGGAAATGAATGAATTTGTTATTAAGGGGTTTTCGAGGACGCAAAATACAAATATGACGGGATCCTCATAAATTCGACAAAAATTCAACAACGCCCTGTATCTCCAAAGTGTACAAGTGTACAAGCATAATTTTTCTATCTCTTACGGTTTATCCAAAACCCTGTAAATACAACCAAAATGCGCCACCCTGTACATAATAACTTAAAAAAAGTACTGGTTGTCCGGTTATAAATGTAACCCCCAATTAACTTTTTTATTTGGCGTTTAGGAAAAACAAGTTAAGTATAAAAGTTTAGTGTTTCAAAATAAATTTTTAAAAAAACTTCTTTTCACCTATACAGGGTGTCTCACAAAGTTTGGACGTGGTCTTACTATCTTATTTTAAATGAGTCCCCTATGTTTTTATTTGAGAATTACATTCTCCTTGAAAATTTAAATACATTTTATATAGTATATACAGTACAGTATACAGGGTGTCCCAAAAGGTATGGTCCAAAGTTTGGGATCATGTAGATTAGAATAACTTTTGAACGGCTTGTACGATCTGAATTTTTTTTTGTTAATTAATTCTAGCTAATAACTGTCTTGCATTAACTGCTTTAAACATGCCCCGAAACCGTCAAAGATACCAGGTCCGGACTATCAAATTTGTAAAAAACTTCAAAATTTTTGCAGTGTTGCCATATTTAACATTTTGACCTTACTGGTAGATTCCTCTGGGTTTTCTATGAAAAAAAGGTATACTTTATCTTTATTGATAGGACTAGCGGTTATCGCGTAAAATGCATTTAAAATCATTAATTAATTAGTTAAAGTTACTCATACCAACATTTATTATTCTACTAATAATCATAAAGTTTCTACTTTGCTGTATGGTTTTATTGTTTTTATTATTATTATTTTTTAATAAATTAAGTTTTTTTAACTTTTAATTTATAATTTTCAGCTGGAAATTGACTTCTGGTAGTAGATTTTGACATAATATACATAGGGAGTACACCTTATTGAGAGCCCCAGGGTATAACTTATCGAGAGCCCTCGAGTATAGCTTAATGATTTTAAATGCATTTTACGCGAAAACCGCTAGTCCTATCAATAAAGATAAAGTATACCTTTTTTCCATAGAAAACTAGGGGAATCTACCAGTAAGGTCAAAATGTTAAATATGGCAACACTGCAAAAATTTTGAAGTTTTTTACAAATTTGATAGTCCGGACCTGGTATCTTTAATGGTTTCGGGGCATGTTTAAAGCAGTTAATGCAAGACAGTTATTAGCTAGAATTAATCAACAAAAAAATCCAGATCGTACAAGCCGTTCAAAAGTTATTAATAAAAAATCGATTTTCAATTGTTACCTTTAAGAGCTAATAGCTCGGTAAAGGAGGGGCATAGAGCAAAAAGTTATATGTTATTTGTTGTTACCTTATTTTGATCCAATCTACATGATCCCAAACTTTTGGGGCACCCTGTGTATACAATGCAATACATTTTATATACTCATACCCTATGTCTGGCTTTAATGGTTACATCGCAAAATGCAGAAAACTATAGGCCTTATCATTATCACTATAATGCTATATCGCTGTTTATTCATTTCATAAATTAGCCATAAAGTTTGACATATCCCTTAAATGACTTTCTCTCACAATGACATTAGTTTTCATTATTTGGTAAAATATTTTTTAAGTACCAGTCCGGGTAAATCTGTAATTCACCTTTAAATGATTTTGAAGTACATGAATAGATAAAACCTTTTGCATTCTCTTTAGAAAAAGATCAACTACAAAGCGTCGTAAAGGGATATTGGGTACTAGGAAATGTATGTTCTTTACCCCATTTTTTTACACCCTACACTCCTAAAAAATACAGTTTGCTAAAAGAAAAGTTTTTTTTTTACATTTTTAATGGTACAGGGTCTTTGATTATATTTACGTGGCTTCTGGAGCCTTTATTTTTAAAGACAGGAAAAAATGTTTTATATAAAAATTGTAGGTTTTTTTTTCATATTATCTTTTGAAATTATTACTAAAAAAATATCGCAATAAAAAAGTTGAAAAATAAAGGCAACTTTTTTAAATGGAACACCCTGTATATTATGCGCTATAATAAAAGATCTTTTTTTTTCTGATTTCAAATATATATACATTGATGGTATATATTTAAGCTAAAATATATATAAATAAAAAACATATTAGTAACAAGAAAGCTATGAAAACAATAAAATTGTTTTAATAAATTTGACGTATTGATATTGTAAAAAGTTGAAATTTATCATTTTAACTATTAAAAGTAATTTGAATTGCATTTTTGTCGCTATTCAGAAAAACAAAAAATGGCTATTATGCGTCTTTTTTATGGTAACAATAATAATGTGACGACAGTGCAAGGAGAATATTACTTATTATATTCTTAACAACGGGTACCATCTATAGATACTATTAAATACATAGTAAAAAAGTTTATTGAACGAAAAAGCTTTAAAATAAAGAAAAGGACTGCAGCACGAAATGAAAACAAAGTTTTGGATATCCTCGTTTTTGCAACATAATTATTATACTTTTTCTTTTGGACTAGCACTAACTACTTTTAATAATTTTAGAATATCCTGCAATATGAATCTCGGATGATAAAATTTATTTAACCTTAAAATTTTACAAATTTTATTCTTATAAATTTATGTCCGTTCCGAATCTTTATGAACAAAACTTGCAGGACCGACCTAAGTATGCATTGAAAATAGCTAGGTTTATGCAGCAGGATCCAAAGTTTTTAAATAAAATACTATTCACCGACAAGTCTTTCTTCACTTTAGCAGGAATGTTTAATCACAAAAAATAAACATTATTGGTCCAGAAAAAACCCTCACAAAATTCAGCAACATAACAATTTTATTGTTTCCATGGCTTTCTTGATACTAATATGAAACTTTTTTGTAATTTATTAATATTTTAACCTAAAATATCTCAAAATTGGTTCATCCAAATATCGTCAATGTACATATATTTGAAATTAGAAGAAAAAGATATTTCGTTGTAGAGCATAATATACGGGGTGTTTCATTTAAAAAAGTTGAAGTTGCCTATATTTTTCCATTTTTTTATTGCGATATTTTTTTACTGATAATTTCAAAAGATAATATGGAAAAAATCCTACAATTTTTATATAAAACATTTTTTTCTGTCTTCAAAAATAAAGGCCTCAGAAGCCACGTAAATATAATCAAAGACCCTGTACATATAGGTTTTTTGGGTCACTGAATTCAAATAAAATATCAGAAATCACGTTTGGGGGCTACATACATTTTGCTAAAAATAAAAATTCTGCGTTTTTAATGGTACATATAGATTTTTTAAGTCACTGAATTCGAATATGATATCAGAAATTACATTTAAGGGCTGAGAAGGGCTAAATTCACCCTTTTTTACACCTCACACCACCAAAACATACATTTTGCTAAAAGAAAGTTTTTTTTTTATTTTTAACAATTAATATAGCCATCTTTGGTCACTAAATTCGAATATTTCATTTGTTGTTACATTTTAGGGCTTAGAAGGGCTAAATTCACCTTTATTTTACACCCCACACCCCACATACATTTCGCTAATAAAAAGTTTTTCCTCGTTTTTAGCGATAAATAAAGCTTTTTTGGGCCACTAAATTCGAATATTATATTAAAAATTGCATTTGAGGGCTTAGAAGGGTGTATTCAGCCCTTCTAAGCTCTTAAATGTAATTTTTAATATCATATTCGAATTCAGTGTCCCAAATAACCTATATGTACCATTAAAAACGGGGAAAAACTTTTTTTAGCGAAATATATGTTTAAGGGGTGTAGGGTGTAAAAAAAGGGTGTATTTAGCCCTTCTATGCCCTCAAATGTAATTTTTAATATCATATTCGAATTTAGTGACTCAAAAAACCTATATTTATCGTTAAAAACGGAAAAACTTTTCTTAGCGAAATGTATGTTTTAGGGGTTTGGACTGTAAAAAAGGCAAATTTAGCCCTTTTAAGCCCTCAGATGTAACTTCTAATATAATATTCGAATTAAGTGGCACAAAAAACCTGTATGCACCATTTTTAATGGAGAAAAACTTTTTTTTTAATTTATTTTTTAGGGGGTAGGGTGTAAGGAAGGGTGTATTTAGCCCTTCCAAGCCCTCGAATGTAATTTTTAATATTATATTTAAATAAAGTGATCCAAAAAACCTATATGTACCATAAAAAGGGTAAAAACCGAAAACTATGTTTTAGGAGTGTAGGGGGTAAAAAGCCCCAAATTTAATTTATAATCATTTATTTAAATTCGGTTGTCCAATAAAGCATATAAAATGGGAAAAAAAAAAATTTTAGCGAAATGTATTTTTTAGGGGTGTAGGGTGTAAAAAAATGGGGTAAAAAACACCCCTCATTCGTAGTATACAATATCCCTTTCCGACAATTTGTAGTTGATCTGTTTATAAAGACGATGCAAAAGGTTTCATCTCGATTTATGTACTTCCAAAATCATTTCTAGGTTTAAAGGGTTTTTTAACAGATTTACCTTATTATACGGGTTATTCTGAACAAAAAAGAAAAGACATATAAATATCATGTTAAGAATAAGTATAATCAAAAAAGGGCTCTAAGGAAACATAGGCGTGTAAAAGGCTGCAAAGGAGTTGTACTTTTGTTGTAATTAGTTAGTAATTAAATTTGGACTAAATGTATTTATTTAACAGATATGTCAAATTTCATGGGATAATGATAGGGCTTACGGTTCTTTGCATTTTGTGATGTAACTATTAAAATCAGACATAGGGTATGCTACATCAAAATCAAAAATGTTTAGAATTTTAAAGAAAATGCAAATCTCAAATAAAAAATAAGAACTTATTTTAAAATAAGATAGTAAGACCAAGTCCAGACTTTCTAAAACACCCTGTGCAAGTATAAAAAAAGTTTTTCTTTTAATTATTTTAAAACATTAACCATTTTTTCTGAACTTATTTTTTCCCAAACGTCAAATGAAAAAGGTAATGGGGGTTACATTTTTAACCGGACAACCTGTACAATCCCTGATTTTCTATTATGACTGGAAAATGGTTTAATAACGTATTTTAAATTTTGTATATTTTTTGTATGTTTTAAAGGGTAAATATTTCAATAGATTTTTAAATGGTTAATGTTAATAATATTTTACGCACCCAAATAAATTTTCTTTTTATTCAGTAATTGTACACGTTGTGCTACAACCAGGGCCGTATCTGGACCAAAATTTCGGGGGGGGGGGTTAGGCTAGTGGCATTTGATAAATTAGAAATTAAATAAAAACTTCAATTTATACATGTAATTTACTAAAAGAAAATATCAGGTAAACCAAAAAACTTAACAACGTTAAAATTTTAGAAATAATAGGTAATTAAAATAACAACTAAATATTTCTTTGCTTCTCAGATACTTTTTTTTGTATTGTTGACCGCAACTAAGTAAAATATACAGGGTGTCCCAGAATATGTGGGCAATCTCTCGGAATTTATTAGAAAACCTAAAAATATACAGGATACAGGAGATACAGATACATCACGGACGACCCTAGAAATCGTTTTTTTTTTCAAATAACTTTTAAAATACTAGGCCTAATTTAATTTTTTTTTGATATGATGGTTACTAGATGAGTATTCTTAAAATAAAGCCATTAAATCATATTTGGCTTATTTAGTTTGCCAGGGACGAACTAGCTCCGAACCAATATTAGCAATTTTTTAACACCCTGTATGATAAAGGCTCAACAATAATATTTTTGGATAGCTTTAACCTTAAACTAAAAAAAAAAATTATTCTTGATTATCATCGATAAAATCACAGGTTTACGAGAAATAAAATATTATGTTTGCTAGTTTTTGTTACATTATACAGGGTGTTTTCTAATTGTACTTCAATATGTAAGGAGGCAATTATTGGGTCCATTTTAAGAAGAAAACTTTATATGAACGTATGTCCTAAACGTCTGAACTTTTCCCACAATAGGCAGATCAAATTCTGTACAAACGCAACTGGTGAAAATAAAAAAAAGTTTAGTACACTAAAAAATGCTTTTTGATACATAATACATTTGTTCCAAATTTCATTAAAATCTCTAAAGTGCTGATATTCATAATAAATGATTTATTTTTAAAAAATTTACCACCTTGTATCTCAAAAGTTATGACGTTTACGACATCCGTTCATATGAAGTTTTCTTCTTATAATGGACCCAAAAATTGCTTCCCTAAATATTGACGTACAGTTAGAAAACACCCTGTATAATGTAAAAAAATTACCAACCATAATATTTTATTTCTCGTAGACAGTTTATTTTATCGATGTCAATCAAGAATAGCTTTTTTTTAGTTTAAGATTAAAGTCTTTTTAAAATAATATTGTTGAGCTTTTGTCATACAGGGTGTTAAAAAAATTACTATTATTGTGTCAGAGCTAGTCCGTTCGACAATAATAAGATATATAATTCAATTCAGACCCTCTTTAGAATATTGTTTTCATGTCTGGAATGGCGTCCCTACAACACTTAGTATTCTGGACTCCATTCAAAGGCGTTGGTCTTTAATGATCCAACGCTCACAGAAAAGCTTTCTCTTTGACCGTCGAGCTGTAGGGGATCTGTCGCTCTTCTATAGGTATTTTCACGGCTTCTGCTCAGAGGAATGGCCAGTATTCCTTCTCTGGCGGCTCCCAACAGAGCAACACGTAGTTCAACTTTTATGCATCCATTTACAGTTCAGTTAGAAAGCCCCGAACTTCCGCTTTCTTCGTTCCTTTATCCCCTAGAGTGTCCAAGACTGTGGAACCTGCTACCCAGAAGTTTTTCCTTCTCCTCCCCAATCCTCCAAATATTTAAGTCCCGTGTGAACAAACTCCCTCTCGTCACATAAGACACCCATGGTACGTTAGATTGTGGCATCAGCCTTCGTGGACTGTCCCAAGATTAAAAAAAAAAAAATGAGTTCAATTTAAGAAGACTTATCTAGGAACTATCATTTTAAAAAAATACTAAATTACGCCTAGTATTTTAAAAGTTATTTAAACAAAAACGATTTCTAGGGACATCCGTTATGTACCTGTATCTCCGTAGGGGAGGGTCATAGGAAAAAAGTTTATGGGAACTTGTCATAATATTTTTAGGTTTTCTATCAGATTCCGAGAGACTGCCCACATATTCTGGGCACCCTGTATATTGTTCAGAAAATCTTAAAAAAAAAAAAGATATAGTTACTGGTCGTTTTTATTTAAATTTACGTTATAAGATTTTCGGGATTTTCGGGGGGGGGTTGAACCCCAAAAACCCCCCCTCCGATACGGCCTTCGCTACAATTAAATGTGTTTAGAATCTTATTAGTTTATTAATAAAATTTTTAGAAATTCAATTCTACTTTCAAATTTATTTTTTAGTTAGGTTAATCTTAATAACGCGAGAGGGGTAGTTTTCTTTCTTCTGTTTCATGCAATTTGCAAGTTTATAGGGGTAAATAGGGCTGAGCACACTCAGTCGCTATACTCCGGGACAAGGACCATAGCGGTCCCATTGTATAAAATCTTTCCTGGTCAGTAAAACCAACATGAACTTATTAAAACATGAGTCCACTACAAATAGTCGAGGCAATGAAGCACTCAACATCGGAATCTTTTGCACTAAAACGGATCAGAATGCGGTTTTTTGTAAGAAATGTGTGACTTATACAAACCGCAAATTGCATTGCTGCAGCCAACAATGCATTAAAAAAAAAGCATTTTTTTGAGACGGCTTTTGGAAGATTTAATAACTTTGTAAATATGAGTCAGAACTGGCCCAAATCGGGTTCTTGGGGGTTTTCGAGGTTGCTGATTATGGTTATGATGTTCAAATTGACCCACAGCCGATCTGAAGCTCAGGAACGCCGATGAACGTCATCTTCGTGGGACTTTCCAAAATTCACGCAGGAAAAGAGAGAAACTCGACGCCCAGGGGTTTTTTGGATGGCTGAATTCAAATATGGTGTGGGCGAATGACCCACGGTTACCTTGTGCTCCGGAAACTGGACGTGGACGTCATCCCCGAGAGCTTTCCTCACACAATCGAAAAAGACGAACCGAAAATCGTTATGGGGTTTTTTTTTGGGCGCTGAATTCGAATTTCACGGCGAAAACGACTTCCCCTAACACCTGGTGCACCGTAACCTGGCCCTGAACGTCATCTCCGTGGGACTCTCCCAAAATTCACGGAGGGAAGGAGAGAAACTTGGCGTTCAGGGGTTTTTGGGTCGCTAAATTCAAATGTGACATGGACGAACACCCCCCGGACACCTGGTGCTGCGGAACCTCGACTTAAAGGTCATCCCCGAGAATTTTTCTGACAAGATCGCCAAAAACAACTCGGAAATCATTGTAGGGGCGTTTTGGACGTAAAATTTGCATTAAGTGTCCCAAAAACGCCCCTACAATGATTTTCGGGCTGTTTTTGGCGATCTTGTCAGGAAAATGACATCAACTTCCAGGTTTCGGAGCACAAGGTGCATTTTTTGAATATATTTTTGGCTGCAGCTTTGCAATTTGCGGTTTGTATAAGTCACAAAGTAGGTACATTTTTTACAAAAAATATTTGGAAGCGAATGCAAAAAACCGCATTCCGATCCGTCTTAGTGCAAAAAATTCCGAGGTTGAGTGCTTCATTGCCTCGACTAAAAAGAAATACCTATATAGAAATCTTTGTTTTGATGGTTTCAAAAGCATTTTTTTTTATATTTCCAAAATTTCCAATATTTCCGAGACACGTTCGGAAATTTCCAATATTTTCATTTTCATGGAAATATTTTCATTTACAACACTTGACCAATAAACAATACCAACGAGTTCCAACTATCGTCCCCGATCGCACCCAGCTATTAGCTTTCACCTCTTGAAATGTCTGCAAGAGCAAGTGGAAGCCAGTTCAAGCAAAAGTTTATATTTTAATCTTAATTCTTTTATCAAAGCGCGCGAACGGTACCGCGGAAAAAAAAGGCGCGAAAGCATTTTATAGAAACGGGTAGACGGACTATTAAAATTAATGCAATTTTTGTGATTTGTAAAAAAATTATTTTAATCAGACATACAATTAACAATTTTAAGACATTTCGACTTGTTTTTGCTTTATTTGCAAAATTAAGTTTATCTCTGTTGTGACTGTGCTACGCTGAGAGACGTTTTATATTTCATAAACACTATCAGGATTTTTAAACAATGGTGGTATTTTGTTCTGGAAACGAATAAGTCAGGTACGTAAAGCGATAAGTTGAAAAATATTACGATAAATAATGAGTGTTTATATAATTTTAAAAGCTTTTGCTGATAGTCTAGTTTGGAATTTGTTTATTTAATTTGTATTTGGTTGCCCGAATCGTTATTGTTGGTAAACTTTAATCGCAACACTTTTAAATATCCTAGTATGCAGTATATATTTAGGTTTTAAGTTTTTAATGCTCTAATATTTTTAGTAGCAAAGTAAACATCCGTTAGATTTTAAAACAAGTAGATTTTTATATACATACACTCCTTCGAGCAAAAACTTTTAAAAAAATAAATTAAATCTTTTATTACAAATTATGCGTTTAAATTTTAGTTTATAAATATAAAAAAATGTTTCTACCATTTTATAAATGTTTATTTTTAGCCCGTTAAAGTAAGTTAGGGCTGTTGTTTGGTTTTAATGGAAATTAAGAAATTAAAAAGTAATAGGTATCAGGAAATTAATCTTAACTGGTAGTTAAAAGTAAATAATAACACAGGCCCACAAAAAAATTGGTGTTTGCTGGGTATGAGACTAGGATTTTTTGGAGTATTTTTTACCGCTGAACATAAATCTGAAGTCAAAATTGGGGGTCAAACAGCAAATATTTGAAAAAAAGGCGTAATTTCAGATATTAACTTTTTTTATTTAAAACGTCAGTATCTTAAAAGCTATAGTAAAGGTAAACGAAACTTTATATGACATAAACAGTGTATTTTTAAATGAAATTTAATTTAAGTTATATAACCTTTTTGTTTAAATGCAATATTTTTCGAATTATAATCAAAAAACCAAATTTTTAGGATTTTTTTAAAAAACTGGAAAAAATTTGAAAATTATTTTTTTATTTTTAAATTTTTGAGCAAATTTTTAGTAATTTTGGATTTAAATGAATCATTTATTATTATAAAAAAACTGTAAAATCACATTAATAAAAACATTTTTTTCCTATTTTGAACTGAATTTTTTTTAAATTACATTTTTGTTTATATCTTCTTTATTATTTATCTTATCAAAAACATTTATATACCCTTTTAATAGACAATTTAAAAAGCTTTTTTTTATTTCATAAAATGTTTTGTATCTCTTATAGTTTATGTAGTCGTAGTCCAAAAATTCCGTTTTAGCAGGTTTCTGCCGGTAAATGTACCGTGTCGGGTTTTTAGGACTTTTTCGATTTTTTGCTGTTTGACCCCCAATTTTGACTTCAGATTCGTGTTTAGCGAAAACAAATACACCAGAAAATCCTAGTCCGATACCCAGCACACACCATTAATTTTTTTTTGTGGGCCTGTGTAATTTAAGTTGATTTGTTTGGTCCCAAACAGTCTTTTAAAAAATTAGCTATGGCTAAAAAAAAAAACAAAATGAAAACGCAAAGAAGAAAAAACATCCCTTTTTAGTATTTTGGATTTCTGAAGAAATGGGCATCTGGTAACCCAAAGATAAATTTAATGTATTTAATTTTACCAAGATAGCAAGCGAAAACATAATTCCCTAAGGTCTTTTAATATTTTACCATGGAACTTGGTTCATCAAGAATGGGGATCGGCCACAGAAACAGTAACTATTACGTCTTCTAGCATGGTCGGTCAATATTTAAAAAATATAAAAAAATATCAACATCAGTTTTTTTAATTTGTGGTGTTTATTCAATTGTTCAATGCCATCAAAGGAAACAAATACTACCCAATATTTTAATCTTTATATTATTAATATTTTTTAAATTAAATATATATATATATATATATATATATATATATATATATATATATATATATATATATATATATATATATATATATATATATATAATATATTCATCCACATAGAAAAACAATAAAGAGCATACTCATTTATCTTCAAACTAAAACTAAAAATTAAAGGAATTTAGAAAAAGGTAAAACCTCAGTTTTTAATATCGTGAATCGACACATCACATCACTGCGATCAGTCAATCACAGGCTCTTGAATTAATCTTAACTATTAACATTATGTTTTTTGCCCTTCTTGCTAATACTTAACCTATTCTCATGAGCGGTAAAGTTACTTTCAAGAAAACCTTAATAAGCATAAACACATTAAGAGGATTCATACCTGCTGTTTACAAGCTATTTTTTTTTTAAAGAATGGCGCCAAAACTAACGAACGAAACTAAACAAAATTTTGGAAATATATGCCAATTATATCGACAAATGAGGGAAAGGTATTAAGAAGTACCAATTTTTATATTTTTTTTTGTTTTTGTTATTGTATAATATTTATATTTTTTAAAATACTTTCCCCATTATTTACCATTTTCCCCATAATTTATGAAGAGTCAAAATTTTAAATAAACCCCTAGTTTTTAAATTTTTTAAATTCCGTAATAAAAAAATTTTGGGAGAAAAAACGAAACCCATAGATTATGAATACATCTTGGCAACGCAGCAAGCTCATAGGATACCGTCGCGGTTGACATCGGGGGCGATTTTCATGTCTATTTTTAGCAGATTAGAATAATATTTAATATTTAAGTGTGTTAATGTGACTTGCATTTTTAAAGATGGGACGGACTAAAAATAAGGAAAATAAATGTGGCAGAAAACGGTTATGTCTATCTATATATATGATATCGTTATGAAAGGTTTATAATTAGGGTTTTTATAATTTATTAGAGTGATGTCCGGACAGTCCATCAGAAATAGATGAATTAATGGATCATTATTTTTTTTAAATTCTTCGTTTTTTTACGGCGAATTCATGGTGGTGATAGCAAAAATTAAAGAAAAATATTTTAATTAGAAAATCAGCTTCGAAAGTTCAAAAATCGTTATTTTTGCAAATAATCTTAAATAACATTTATTTTCATTGTATTCAAGCAATGTTATTTTTCCTTTTTATTTTTTTTTTTTAATTTTATATATATATATATATATATATATATATATATATATATATATATATATATATATATATATATATATATATATATATATATATATATATATATATATATATATATATATATATATATATATATATATATATATATATATATATTTAACTCGATAATCCCACAAATCACTTTTTTAAAAAGGGTTTTTTTTAATACTTAAATAATTACACTATTTTACTTTTATAATTCGAAAATTAAACTGACATAATAACGGTCTAAAATAATACTAACTCTAAAACAGCCCAAAACCTTTGGTATTTATAATAAAAAAAAAATGCGGCGTCAATAGTTCCCCGTAAAACATCACGTTTTGCAACTATGCTGATTGCTTCTTGGTATGGGTCAAAATTGCTATTGCGAAATATTATACTTATGTGAACAAAATTATGTTAGTTATTTTTTGCTTAAAAATCCCCCATAAGAAAAAGGTAATGCTCTGCGTTAATTTTTTTGTGATTATCCCCAAGTTCAGCTTCTTCTTCTTGGGGATGAATGGGCGAAGCCTTCTTCTTCCTGGACGCTGGGTAGTCTCAATCGAGGATGCTTTTGGGGGGGTGGTCCTAGTGGGGAAAGGTCTATTTTCGTCTGAGTGTCCTCCAGTAAGACTGGTAGCTTCTTCTTGCGACATTTGCAGATGATTACAGGGTGATAAAAAAGGAATTTAAAATAATTGTAAAAATTGTGAACCAGGATAGATGCTTTTTTATGAAGGGTTTTGGGTTTATAAGTCGATCGAGTTCTTCAGCATATTGGTCAGTTTTGCTGGGCTACATTGAAGTCTTCCATATCGATCTTGCTGAGTTTAAAGGTTTTTAAATCAGGAGTATGGATTTTGAAAAAATATTTTGGCAACAAGTAAATGGAATTTTGACTGGGTGATTCTTGTATGTTACGTTTTGATATCTATCTATTAGATATGTTGACTGAACTCGAGTGCTCCCGATAAGGCATGGCATCAGGCTGGAGTTTCAATAGGAATTTGTATTGATGATTTTGGTTTGGACTTCTCTTCCCCTCCACATTTACTGTGACTGGTAATGGGTCCGTTATGGTGATAAGCCAATAATTGCGATCGACTTCTTTGACGTTATGTATTCTTTCGCAGCAAGTTAGTACTTGGCAGGTTTTGGCACGTAGTTTTCGGCTTCAGGAGTTGCGCTTCACATGCTTCCTGTATCGATGGGGTAGGGCAGAACTGTGGAGCAGATTTTCTTGCCAGTTTGAGAGTTTTGCATTCCTCAGATTTCGAAAGGATACGTACAACATTGAGTCATCTTTCGCGATATATTTGTGTGTTATTGAGTCCATGGTAGAAACCTGTTCGATTATCAAATGTTAATTTATGGGATAAAGATGATAGGGTGTATGATTCAGGCTCTGCCCCAGGGTATTTTGAGAATAAAGACCACTTTTGAGTCTGGTGATTAACTTCTAGTTCATGTATCGAAATACTGAGCTATGCTAGAGGAGTATACAGGTAGGGAAGGTTATTTTTCTTTATTGACTGAGAGATCTGTTGCAATGATTGGACCAAATCTGTTGGAGTAATTATTGAGCTATGTAGAATATTTATTGCACAAAGAAGAATCATTTAAACGTCATTAAGAAAGTTTTCTACAAATGAATAACTTTCCATTGGTGATTCCACAATATTCCAAGGTCCTTATTTGTGCGTAATAAAAGGCGAGATCATCGAGATAGCCGTTATTGATTGATTAATTTCGTTTAAATCTTTATTAAATGTCTCTTCGTCAATTTGTAGTTTTGTATGGATTTAGGTTAAAGTTTCTTATAACCGATGTTGTCACCGAAATTTGGTTTTTAAAAGGTCTTCTATATGTCGTTCGTCTTGTGTTATTTTGTTTATGCAATCGTTAAATAATCACCGTCTGAAGCATCAGGTTTCCCGTAATTGATTTCCAAACAGTACCTGCTCCGTTAAAGATACCTCGTTTTTCTCTATACATGTAATTTTGTGTATCAGCAAAATTTCTTTGTATTTTTGATTAACAGAATCTGAAATTTGGTTAAGAAACTAACATGTGTTTGTACTTCCGTTTAAAGGGATACCATTTCAGGGTGTTTCCACATGAAATGAAAGCATCTAGAAGTTGATCTAAATTTTTATCGTTACTAGCAATTATTTCTTTAATGTTGATAAATCTTTATGAACCAGGAGCGTCCATTTGTCGCTGGAGAGATTTTCAAATTTCCTGCTTCATTAATTCTAGGTATTTTGTATGGGCGTCAATGTAAATTGGGCAGGGCTACCGAGGAAAGCCTAGATATCTGTAAAGAAGAAACGCTAGTCGCAATGAGTTTAACCTATCAGAAATTGACTTTCGTATTTTGTTCCAGTTTGGGGTTAAGAAAGGGGTTGTTTGTCTAATACTTTGGGTTTCAAGTACGACAATTGTAGTTCTCGTCTAATGCAGACTGGGCGTCAAAGAGAATCTCTGATTTCCTGCTCGGATTATTTGACCTAATTTAGGTTCAAGACCTGTTAAAGAGTATTAAGTGTCGCCATGGTATCTAAGCGAGGTTTGGGCGGCTTTTTGATCGTTAGTGAGATTCGATTTTGGATATTTGCCGCTTTATTTTCGCGTTGAGTACTTGTAATCGGTGAAAAAAAGGTCAGTGGCGACTCGTTAGGTAGTTGTCTTAGTCTTTGTAAGTCCTGAATAAGGTTGACAGATCCCTAGAGGTCACCGAAATAAAGATTTAAGTTGTTTAATCTCGGAATAGGTAGAGGATTTTCTAGAATTTATTAATTGCGCGGCACGTCACTTTTAATTTATTTTTATATGAATCACTAATAAAAGCCGTTGGTCAAGTGTGGCCATTTTGTATCACAATCGCATGCGCTCAAAAATGTACCAAGAGAGATTTGGTCACCTTCAAATTCCGGTATAATGGAGAAAATTTCGGAGGCCTGGGGGCTCAATTTCAAACATCAGCATTGTTTTGTTGCTGTGTTTGCTCTAGTTTCCGGCATTTTAAATAAAGTAGAATTTAATAAAAGACTTAAATGCTTTGAGTAAAATAACGGGAATAGAATTTGAAAATCGAACCCTACAGTTAAATTTCACTTTATAATAAACACACAATAAAATAGCACGTGATGATCAATATTGCTCACTTTACAAAATAGAAAATGCATCGGCTCTTGTTCTCGCAGGTTGGTTGTCGGGGGCTTCACACCAGGTGTTTCCTTCACAACCGTCTTTGAGTGAGGATACCGTGAGGTTCTTTTTCGTTAAGGGATGGGAATCCGCCGCCAACAGTTGAATGATTTCTTTTCTGCTGACGTTGACGAATCCTATAGCGGCTATAATTATTAACTGATAATCACACAAAATCACTTTTTAAAAAGGTTTATTTTAATACTTAAATAATTACACAATATTTTACTTTTAAAAATAATACTAACTCTAATCCCAAAAATTTCCTTGGGTATTTATAATAAAATAAATGCGGCGTCAGCATAGTTCCCACGTAAAACATCGTTTTGCAACTATCCCTGATTTAGCTTCTAGAAATATGAGTCAATTGCTATTGCGAAAATATTATATTTTGTGAACAAATTATTTAGTTATTTTCGCAATAACATATATATATATATATATATATATATATATATATATATATATATAAAATTATATATATATATATATATATATATATATATATATATATATAATATATATATATATATATATATATATATATATATATATATATATATATATATATATATATATATATATATTATATATATATATATATATATATATATATATATATATATATGAAAATCACCCAAAAAAAGATAAAAAAAAAAATCTAGTATTTTCATAGCTATCTAGTCGGGAGACCGATTTTTGAAATTTTAAAGTTGATTTTTTTAGTTAATATACTAACATTTGTAATTTTTTTTTATATATAAATATCAAAAACATTAAAAGAAATATAAACACAAAACCAATCTTTTTTCAAATTTTGAAGGCAAAAAGCTATCGAAATGTTTTTTTTTTCCCTTTTCCCGACATTTTAATCCATAAATCCGAAATAAAACCAAGCAGAATAAAAAAATAAAAAATTTTAAATTTTTTCACCTATGGCCAAAAATAGGGTTGACGCCATTTGTAAATAATTAAAATTTTTTTCGCTATTTTCCCTTTGAAATTTTGGTTGTAGAAATTGGACAAATTAACGAGAGGACGGTCCGATAGGTGCATCAAGTTATGGGCTCCAACTTGGCGGTTATAGTGTGGTGGGTACCCCCCCCAAACCCCCAATTCCCCAGTTAAAGATGGGAGAACGCTTATCTGAATAGTTTTCTAAACCCGCGATAAGCTAGTAGCCTAACGGCATGAGAATCAGACTTGCGTCTAGACGGTCCGTGGTTCGGCCCCGTCGAAGATGTGCTTTTTTGTTTAAAATTTTGTTTAAATTATAACTTTTTATAAAAAATTGCAATAAATTAAAATACTTTTTACGTGTTTTATTCTTTTAAAACTTACGAATGGAAAGTTTTTTTTTAATACCAACAAAAGAAAAACAAACGTTTAAAAAAAAAGATAGAAAAAATTAAATTACGGTTAATTTATTTAAAATGATTGAAAAAGTTGCAAGAGATTTGAAAAAAAAATGCATTTAATTCGTAACTTTTAATCAGTAAATTCGCGTAAAATGTATTTTTTTAATTTCTTCTTCGACGGGACTCTAACCACGGACCATCTGGACGCAAGTCTGATACTCAAGGCATGCACAAACTATTCGGTTCATAAGCGTCCTCCCATCTTTGACTGGTGATTTCTCGAAAACAAAGGGATTGGCACCTACAATTTGGAGTTTGTGTTTATCCTACCCTTTTCTATAAGCACGTGAATTGAACCCATAACTCGTGCACCTCTCAGACCGTCCCCTGAAAAGATAAAACTACTTACTGAAAAGTATACAGGACAGGTTAGATGGATCCTCGCCGCACAGGGGACGTGGGCGTGTTGCAGCGCATTACCAATCAAAGCGCTGCGAATAATTTCGCACGCGAGTTACAAACAATATTTAATGCAAATCAGTTTTTTAAAACATATTAGTCGAATATGTCCCAGATATAACTGCCCATTAGAAATATTATATGTGAAGGAAATATATGTATTATTGTTATATAAGTCTATTTTTTGTTATATTATTAGGTAGTATTTTATAATTTGTCTTACTTTTTTTATGATTGCACATTTTTTAAAGTTTATTTGCTGTTATTTATATTATTAGGAAATATTATTTTATAAAAAGTTTTAAAACATTTTAAACTTTAAAGTTTATTAAAAATTTCTGTTATATTATTCTTTAGATTATTTTTTTTATTTGTTCAACATTTTAATTTGAACTTTTTTTCAGTTTTTTTAAATTTGCTGTTACATATATTATTACGTGGTATTTATTTATAATTGGTTTAAAATTTTCTAATGACTTTTTTAAAAAAACCCAAAGGGAAAAAATAAACCACACAAACATAGAATATCAGATATAAAAAATTGAGCTTAAATTAAACTAGGTGGGTTTTTTCAATAAACTAAAAATGTCGCTAGACCGTATTGAATTGCGAAAGATGTTGTTTATAAAAACTTATATGTAAAAAATAAAATCCGACCCTGGTCAGAAATAATTGTTTGTGGCGGTTGGCATAGCGACCGTACATTGTTGCCAGTGGTTACAAAAAGGTGGGTTGTTCGTTCATTACCGTCGAAGCACGATTTGAATTTGATCAGCTGATGATGAATGCTCTTAAATCCTTAGTCAGATCAGCTTCAAAATAGTTTCGAATTCTTTTTTTGAGCCAAATGTATTTGTCAGCTTGTATCTTATATACTGTGTTTCCATGTCTTGCTCGGGCTCTAAAGAACATATAACTCTTTTATAGCTAGTTTTACGGCTTCTGCACCGAGGACTTAACTAAGATAGTTTAACTTCTCTAGCAAGTTCCAAACTCTTGTGCATTCCTTTACTGTCCATCTGGAATGGCACCAAATATGATTTTTTTAGCAAGATAATGCATGACCATTATCATGGTCCATCAGGTTTCTTGATATTTTGCTAATAGCCCAGTATGTAGGTAATTTTCATGACTTTAATTTGTAACAGGTTGAAAGGTGTTAGAAGTTGTAGAGGGTGATTACCTGAATATAACCATATAGTTTTAGACTCGAAAAAAGTGTGCAGGGGTGGGGGTGGAGGGTTAAAAGTGCTAAAAACGTGTTTTTCGCTTCTGCAAGCGCCATTGTTAATTTTAGAGAAATACGTTCAAAATGTTTTTTTTAGGTATTAAAAAAACCTATAATTTAAGCTTGGCTAAAATTGATTTGGTCCATTTGCTTATAAAAAATGCAAAAAGCGTTAAAAATAGCCATTTTTTGAAATGTTAATGATTATTGTAAAAATATTTTTTTATCCATTTCTGTCATTGCAAAACATAGGTTTTTTAATTCTTAGTTAGATGAGAGGTTTTATAGCATGTTTGGATAGTAGTAGGCTATATCTTTTTTGAACCGAATTTTTAGGATTTTTTTAAGGTGTGCTCCTGGAAAAAATTTAAAATTAATATATTTTTTTTTTTTTAAATGTTTATTGCAAATTTTAAGTAATTTGGAATTTAAATGAATAAAATAACTCTTTTTTTAATATTTGTGTTGAACCAGCTTTCCATATTTCTTGGTTTAAAATTCTTAACTTACCTTTTTTTCAAGGCTCAAAACGTAGGAGTTAATATTATTTTTTTTTGTTTCGTTGATCTAAATTAGTGAAATATAAGTCTTGAAAAAGCAAAAGACAGTTTGTAATACCTAAAATATTTATGAACAAAAAAGATATAGTCTACTAGATTAGGGCTCTAAAATCAGTAAAACTCATTTATCTTAGCAAAAAATTATCCGATCATGCTTTAGAACCTCTCATTTAATTAGGAACTAAAAAACCTTTGTTTTGCAATAACAGAAATAATTAAGAAAAAAAAATTGCAATAATTATCAACATTTCAAAAAATGGCTATTTTTAAAGGTTTTTTGCATTTTTTCATAAGCAAATGGACCAACTCAATTTTAGCCAAGCTTAAATTATAGGATTTTTTTTATACCTATAAAAACATTTTGAACGTATTCCTCTAAAATTAACAATGACGCCTACAGAAGCGAAAAACACGTTTTAAGCAATTTTAACCCTTCACCCCCCACCCTTGCACACTTTTTCGAGTCTAAAACTATATAGTCATATTCAGGTAATCACCCTCTACAACTTCCAACACCTTTCAACCTGTTACAAATTAACGTCATAAACAGCCCTTATTTTTACCGACAGACTGGGCTTTAATTAAACATTTATAAGATATTAGAGTTAAAAGAATCCTTAATTAACAACAGCTTTCTCAAACACTGGATGCGCTTTGACAAAATCTTAAGATAGTCTGAAATAAGATACACTAAGGGAATATTTACTGCTTCATCAAAATTATTAAGCATAGTTTATATCTGTAACATATTGTTGCTTACCAAAACCTAATTAAAGGTTAACATTTCTTAAGCTAATAGTAAGATAGAAATTTTAACGTGTTCGCGGTCCTTGATGAAATTCATCGGTATGGTTCCCTTAACCAGGAACACGACTTTTCCGCGCAGGCGGCTAATGCAACGTGTTCGAAAGGTAGCTAAAAGGGGTAAAAGTACGGTATTTTTCGTGGTTACTACGAAGATGTGCCGAACAGAAAGCGACCGGAGGAAAAGTACCCCGGAATTAAGGATCACGTCATGCGGATACGGCCGCCGATTGCGATGTTTATTCCTTTGGATATAAACAAACTAAAGGGCGGATGTTTTAGAATTTTCGGTCGTCCGTAAAACGGGGTTAATTTTATCACGTGACAAATGTTACGTCATCTGTATACAGTCGCCATTTCCACGGTTTATTTCTTTGCATACAAGAAATCTTTTCCCAAAGAGTGGCGCTTTCGTTGTGCGAACGTCCGTTAAACGCCCTTTTGGGGTAAGATTCCTTGCCTGTAAAGTAATAAACCGTGAAAATGGCGGCCATATTTAGATTAGGTTATTCTTATTGCGTGACAAATTGACTCCATTTAACGGAGGTTGGAACACAGATTTGGCCGCACTTGATAAGATGCCTTACATGCTAAAGTAATAAACCTTGAAAATGGCGGCGGTGTCTGGATGACCTAATTAACATAACAAATTGACCCTATTTTACGGACGACCGAACATGCTGAAACGACAGCCCTTTAGCCACAAAGTTGGTCATATCCAAATTAGCAAACAAGCAATCGGCGACCGTGATGACGTTAGTCACCCTTAATTTTGGGGTACCCCCGGTCGCCACCCTGTTCGGCACGTCTCAGTTGGCCGCCCCTTAAGAATCCGAATCCGCGACCTTGGGATCAGACTAATTTTCAAGCGTAACCGCAACACGTTAGTCACCCCGAGAAATACCGTACTTTTACCCCGTATATGTACTCTTTAAACATGCATTTGTCGTCGGCGCGGTAAAGTCATATTCCTGGGTAAGGAAACCATATCGATAAATTTTATTCGGGACAGCGATCACGCTAAAATTTTGACTTCAGCTCTTAGACTATAAGTTGTATCGTTGTATCACAAAGAATAAAAATTAAAATTATTTCTTATAGTCTGTCTCAAAGTATATCGTTATGGCTTTTGACGTAGTGATTTTTAATCTCACCGTATAGACAATAGTGATCAGGACCTAATAAGAAGGAAAATATATTGTCTTTATGAAAGCGGAGTTATTCCTACCTTGGATAAACTGAAAAAGAAGCTAGACGAAGACGAAACCAATATAAATATTAGCCGTGCCACCCTCCATAGAGTTGTTTGTAAAATGAGATTTAAATACCGCACAATAGACAAAAGATATGCAATTAAAAAACAATAGGTATTTGATAATTTGGCTGAGCAGGCTGGACATACTGTCTTACGGCTTCCTCCGTATCACTGTTTGTTTAACCCCATAGAGCATTTGTGGAACCAAGTAAAATCAAAGATCAGAGCAAAAAATGTTACACCTACTTTAAGTCCCAGTGTTATAAATTTGATAAAAAATGTAATTACTAACATACCAGTTGAGAGCTGGAAAAATTCACTACAGCACATTATAAAAATTGAGGACTCTTACATTTCTATCCAAAACAACAATAAATCCTATTGTAATTAATCTCAATGATGACTCTGATAGTGAAACAGAATTAGATTTAGATATTTAGATTAAAAATGTAATTATGTATAGATAATGCAGTTATAAATTTATTAAAACTATGCATATTATTTAATTTCTTAATGTAATTTTAAGATTATACGTACCTAAATAAACAATAAATTATAAATCTTTATATTATTAAAGTCGGTCCGTAATGTTCTGTCCTTTAATACCTACCGATCCGCAGTTTTATTGCTGTCGGCAGGTATAATCCATAAATGAAGGCAAGAGCTAACACGGTATACTTTGAGACAGACTATACAATATATTTCTAATCATTTATACAAAATAATATTAAAATATAACTCTTTTTACTCGTTCCCCGAATTTTTATATAACTTATTTGTTTTCCTAATTTAAAACTTGTTTTTATTTTGCAGATTTAAATTATTTATGCTATTTTATTGTTCCGTGGAATTTTTCACACCAGTTAGTGCGATACTTCTTCTTTCATTGATCAGTTGTGGTTTTCATAACCGCGTTACATATAATTACACTTGTCTTGCAAATAGGTTAATTACGTTTATTTATTGTGGCTTATGAAGTTATATATCTTGTTCTGTCACCATATGTTACTATAGTGTATCACAAACCAATGCACCGGTAATATCCTGCATACGTCACATCATGCTTAAAACGGTCATTCGTTTTCTGCGATTTTTAAACTGTCTTATCAACTTTTACTCAAAAAAAAATTGACCAATATTTTTTTTAAACAAAAAACGAGCACGGATAGGGCAGAAAATCAATAGGAAATATTTGAGGTGATTTTTATGGTCTTTCAAAAAAAAAGGAGGCATACATGAAATGTTGAAAATATAATTTAACCAGAGAGCTATTTGTTATTCAGCATAAGGGCAATTTTCATTGTCTTTTTAATACAAACTGCTTAAATTATTTTTTTGGTCATCGTTCATTTATAATATATACAAAATAATTTATTAATTCATTAATAGCCGTTAAAAATGCACGATTTTCTGTTAATGAGCGATTATAGTAAATACAACTAAATATAAACATGACAAACATAAAATCTGTGGGCAAGTTCTTTATTCCATCGATAAAAAGTACGCTGAATTTATGCGCTGAACGTCAAATGACGTTATGAGAAGTTCTGATAGAAAGAATTAACGAAATGTTTAAAAATGCTTTGCTGTTTGTTCTGCAACTGTCATTGCTTAGCTGATTGTTGTGTTTCTCCTCCGTATTTATTTATATTTTTTCCTCAAGTATTTTATAAAAACGCTTTGATGAAATCCATCGCACTCCCTAGTGGTAGTTTAAAAACGGTTTGATGAATTAGCGCTTAATGCGCTGGATCCATCGATGCAATTAAAAACCTGCCCTGTTTATAGACTTGTCATTCCAATAGAATGACAAAGTGGGTCTCTTGTCAGGACCCGCTTTAGGGGAGGAGCAACCCAGGCATCTGCCTGTAGCGGCAAAATTTGGAGCGGCATTTATATCGATAAAATATAAAACAAGTATCGAGTAAATAAATAAATAAATAAAGCCGCCTTTGGGAGCCAGTAATTTAATTTTGATTTTTTTGCTTATTAGGCATTTTCCAATTTTTTTGTGAACAATACAATCTTTATTATGACTTATGAGCATTAAAATTGATCTGCGTCTTTGTTACGCCGAATTGTGCTAAATACGCAAAACTTCCCAGCTAAAAAACTTATGTTAGTCCAGAAGCATATATGTTAAGTTAAAATATTTTTTTAACTATTGTTATATTAACTTAATTTTTTAATGCTAAAGGTACGGAAAGAATATGTACGCTAATTTAAATACCATAAATTAAGGCAATAACCCACCACGCTACGCGACTACGGGACTCACGTCTAGAGATACCCCGTGATCACGAGCTTCTTGACAGTGTTGACACATGAAACGCTTTATTATGCGGGGACTCGGCTAAAAAATTACATTTTAATGTAATAATTTAGGGTCTTTTTTAATACGTCCCCGCATTTTTACGTCTGAAATATAATTGAGGAAAATAAAACTAACCCAAACTAACCATGACCATCTAGAAGTTAGGGCTTTTGAATTTGTCTAAATTATTTGTAAAAGTTATACACAAAATTTTAACAACGTATTAGATAAGACGAGAGTTCTACGGGCTTGTTGTTTGTTCATTTCGTGGTTAGCCAGTTAATTTGCATGTAGCCAATGCTTTTTGTCTTTAAAATAAAAAGCATTGTTTTAAAATTATGTGTATTTTGTATTTGAAATCTTATTTAACTGTTAACTTAATTTAGTACCCTTTACCCCATTCCCTTCAAATCAATTTCTGGGGCGGAAATTCTTATTTTTGCCCACGACGGCCGAAAGGCTTGAGCGGGCACTGACTCTAGTGAAATTAACTTTTAAACTAACAGATTTGAATAACACAAGGGCTAAAAAATAACATTTGTATACCTTTTTATTATTTTTTTTACTTAAACTAACTAAATAAAAGTAACCCAATCAAACTAGGATTAGTTTGGGTTTTTTCTTTTCTAAATAAATGATATAATGTTTTTTTCTTTCTTTTTTCAGGCCTTTAGTTTTAAAAAGAAATATTAAAACCACCATTCATCTAAAATTTTCTTAAAAATCCTGGGCTCAATATGGACAAATCCATGGATAGTCCCATGGACAAATCAGAAGATAATAAAGTGCCTCCACCACCTTCCGAGACAAACCAAAAAGATCTTCCTCCAATGGATAAATTACTGAAAGAGCAACCATCCCCAAATAAACTGATAAATAACACAATGACAATGTCCACCAAATTTTCCACGGATCAACTTATTTGCAAGACGCCCCAAGAATCTTCGAATGGATCAATTAGATCTGGGAAACATACCACATTTTTTACACCAAATAGAATAATGATGATACTGGCGGTTTTTCAGTTTCTTCTTGGTTTTCTAATGGTTCTGTTTGGAGTTTATGTTATCGCGTATAAGGCTAGTTTAAGTCATGTAAGTATTTTTCCAATTTATCTAGAAAGAAATAGGGCAAGTTCTTTATTCCATCGATAAAAAGTACGCTGAATTTATGCGCTGATCGTCAAATGACGTCATGAGAAGTTCTGATGGAACGAATTAACGAAATGTTTAAAAATGCTTTGCTGTTTGTTCTGCAACTGTCATTGCTTATCGCGGATCTGTGCTATACTTGCCATTATTTATTCCTGTATTTATAAAACCTTGATGGAATTCATCGACTTCTGGTGTAGTTTAAAACGGTTTGATGAATTACGCTTAGCGCTGGATCCATCGATGCAATAAAAACTGCCCATAAGTTTAGTGTGTGTTTTAGCTAAACTTAGCAACTTTCGGCTGGAGGCCCTGGGCGAATAACTAATGCCACTACACAATTTTTCTATGGCCCATTAAAAATATATATTTTAGGTTCAGTTCGATGCGATGTTGCTTCCGATTGCAAGCCTACAGGAGATAACGTTTTTCGGAAACTATTTTTTACTTAAATGACATAAATTATACACCATTTTAAAGGTAAGGAAATAATCTATGAATCTGCTGTAATGGATTTTTGAAATATAAGTCGAGTTAGGAGAAAATAGTATCTAAACATAACCGATTTTAGGTTGACTTTCACTCAAGGAAATATTAAAAACTAAATCCAAATTTAAAAAACTATTACAGCAGAAGCCTAGATTTAAGTGTTGGCTTTCATATAATTTTTAAAAATTATCGATAACTTATACCGTTTTTGAGAAAAACATTATGCCCCGAACCCCAAATTGGATCCAATTTTCGCGGCGCGAATGGACTCTTAAGCTTAATAATTAGCAAAGCTATGGTTAAATAATGGACTTTTAAAGTTTCTTCAAAATTAAGGTATACTAAAAATTAGGCGAAGACTATAGGTAATACAAATAATTTAGGAATCTTAAAATGCATAAAAAGTATTGAAGAAAATCTATGGGCTCGTTTGAAAAAATGTATATTCGTACCATAACACCGGCACACAAAAAAAAAGTGGTTTGTACATTTGACCGGACCCACCTACGGACATGTGTTTCGACCCGCTGAATCCGAATTTAAAATTCGATTGGCCCGGTCACCCTCCAGATTTGAGTAAAATGCAAAATCCCAAAAAAAATTGCGAAAAATTGCAGTCACAGCGATAAAAAAAATATTTACTTAAATCTGGAGGGTGACCGGGCGAAACGGACTTCAAATTCTGATTCAGCGTAGGTGGGTTAGGTCAAATGTACAAACAACTTTTTTTGTGTGTCGGTGTAATTAATGGGGGTTTTAGTAAATTTATGGAAACATTTTGGGTACAAACATTACAATCCAACACTTTAAGTACTTAAGCTGCAAATAGGGAGCACACAGTAAAAGGGGGGTTTACCCATACCTTCTTAATTAAGCGAGCTATAAATCGTGTATAATCGTATCAAAAGCAATAGGTCAAAACACGTCCATAATCAGGTTTGTTCTATGCTGTCAAATTAATCTTCAACAAAAATTATCAGAAGCTTAGAAGCATCCCTGAATGACAGTTTATGTTGAAATCCAAACTAAAAGGGCGCTAATATATGATTAGTAACCTTATCGTACTAAATCAATAAAATTTAAAATAATATACATGATCTGCTAAGGCTTCTGGTGATTGACATTCTATATACCCGTTTACACTGGGCGCAGCAATTTTTTTGGATGTAAAAAACATGCTAGCACCTATATATTTAATTTCTATATATTAAAAAAATGGCATTCCTTTTATTTATTGCCACTGTTTTTTTACGGGTAAATCTAGCACTAACATATAATTACCAATTATAGATTCATAAAAACCAATGTAAGTAACAAACAAATATATTATTATCATATATAAAGGTTGTCAATCACTACCTTCGTTATAAAAAAAGCTATGGTATGTTTATTATTATTAAGCAGGTTCTCAGTACTTAATAAAATACAAATCTCAGTTAACACCATACCTACCCATACATTTAGTACTTTAAAATTCACTTTCAAATATGCCTCAGGCGACATTCCAAAGGTCAAAGATATCATCAAATATTATGATTATCTGTTACTACTTTTAAATTCTTTAAATTATTGATATAAGTATGCAGTTACATAGCCAAATAAATAGGAAAAGTATTGATTTCCACTGAAGCATTAAGGTTTAGCAAATATAGTTTTTTTGTATTTTAAACTTTAGGTTTGAAACATAGGTGTAAACCAAAGACTGGAACAATAAATTTAAAAAAGTTAATAAAAAAAATCGACTTCAAAAAATGAATTACACAAATTTATGAAAGAATATTTTTATACATACACTAGATTAACCAACAGAAACGAAATCAAAAGTAGATATGAAACAAATTTGAAAGGAGGTGAAAATTTTTTTTGGGGTCGACGCCAGCAGTCATTGAATATTTAACTTAACCCATTAAGGACTGAGTTTTTTATATTCGGAATATTAAGGAGTAAATTATATTTTTATAATGTACTAAGCAATAAAAATACGTTTTAGGTCAATTTGTAAATGTCACCTTATTATTTTCAAGTTCATATGGAACGCTATCTTGTTCTAACATATATAAGAATATTTTAAGGATAATCAAAATTATTTAAATCATAAATTATAAAAGTTTTTATTTATTTTAAAAAATCAACAAACATTATATGTCTAAATCACATTTAATTTTGCGAAGAACTAAGCTTTGGTTTTTGTCCGGACATCGTCGGCGTTTGTTGTTGGGGATATATTCCACCAAATGATTTTTTTCATCAAGCCGAATATCTGGGGAGATTCTTCAAAATTTATTAAATATCCATTTTTGGAGTTTATGCACCAACACTTATATCCGAAGCGGATAGGTTTTCCCCGGATAAATTGTTTGCAGCCGTGATGGCCATGATACTCAATCATGCTTTCGTCATATGATATTTCTTGTGATGGTACAAAATGACGTAAAAATTGTTGTTTCATTTTATTCATCAATGGTCTTAATTTTGCCATCTTATCTTTTGGTTCTAGTTTTGTGTTGTCGGCACAGTGTATATGCCTCATTATTTCGATAAATCTATCTCTACGCATTGCCTTGTAAACCCCAATATTTCTAAGATCTTCTGCCGAGTCCCAAAAACTTTTTTTGGAAGGTTTTTTCTCATTGTGTCTTCAGTTTTAAACACATCGCAAGCTGCTGCACCGTTAACCTAAAAATAAACATACAGATTTTTATGTATGCCAAGAGACTAGCGTTCCATATAAGGAACGGCAGAAAAAAATGCGAAAATAAGAAAAACAAAGGCATATTAAAAGATTTTTTCAATGAAACTCAAAGTTAAGTACATCAAAATTTATTAATATAGTATTAGTCTCAGTCTGGATATTCATAAACTTATTAAAATATGTACTTACACATCTCGACGCGCCATTTTCGTGTAAGCATCAGACAGCTGAACGAGCAAATAACTTTTAAAGAACTCTTTTCGTTTACTCGATGTTTTAACTGATATCACACGTTACCAGTATATTCAACAACCTAAAAATATCGACCTACGAAGATTTTTTGCAAGTACACTCTTATTTTTAACCATTTTATGATGCTTTAATTTGCGTTCCATATATGGAACGCTAGTACTTAATGGGTTAATCAAAATTGAAACAAAATACCCCATGCAAAGAAAAATAAAATAAAGAAGACATTTTACTTAACAACCTTTGATTATTTTTTTATATTATTTACAAAGCTGTAAATAAATCTGTACAGTTTTTTCTTGTGGTGCAGTTCTTAGGTCTTCGGGGATGCCTTTGAGCGAAAAAAAGTTTATCAACATTAACAGATGGAAAAGGGCTAAAAATGGCCCATCAAGGCCCGAAAAATGTGGTTCTCGCTAATATCTGCCAAAATATGCGAATTGGAAATTTTTGTTTAAACAAAAAATAAAGATCGCTTTGTAATCTACAAAAATGGTTTTAATAATGTTTTTCAAAAAATCGATATTTTTCGAGATAACGGGACCCAAAAGTCCCCTCATTTCAGCTGCCGCTTTACCGCTAGAATGCCGCAATCTTCATGGATTTACTTATAAGCGGGCGGATGAATTGTTTCATTACTCGGGCAATAGTGTACGTTTTTTACTCATTCAAAGTTCATCGGAATGGAAAAACCCGTACCTATCATTGCATATGAGTTTGGGTCCATTCTGATTTTTCTAGAATATTATAAAAAGCAGTCAAAGTTTTTTTCCCAATATTTTGGGTGTATCTTATTAATTTACTGACATTTTTTGAAAAAATGGTTTGTTATTAACATTTTTTTTATATAATGAGACCTTAGCAGGTGTTCAATGATCCCAGAAAATTTCCTTCGCCATCTTTCATGCGTTTTGATAAAAAATTGTGCTGCATTTTTTAGCCGTTTCCGGAGTTGTAGAAAATCTGTACAGTGTGAAATATCATGGATTTTTCGACGCCCGTTTTACGAAAAATATGGTAAGGACCATTTTTGTAGATTTCGAGGTAATCTTCATTTTTTGTTCGAACAAAAATTTTTTAATTCGCATATTTTGGCAGATATTCGAGGGAAACTCATTTTTGGGACTTTGGGGGGCCATTTTCAGCGGGTTCCCATGTCGGAATGGTGATAAACTTTCCCACTTGAAAGCATCCGCAAAGACATAAAAATTCCGCCACAAATGAAAAATGTACAGATTTATTTACAGCTTTGGGTACTTTCAGGTCTTCAGTTACTGGACTATAGGTATTATTATTATTTCGTTTTTGTTAGTTAATTTAGTGTATGTATAAAAAATATCTTTTTATAATTTTGAGTCAATTTCTTTTTGGACTTGATTTAATGTTTTTGAATAACCTATTATTTTCGTAATTTTTGGTTTTTAAGTAAAAATTTAAATATATATTTATTTTTAAAATAAGGAGTAATATTTTTAATGTCAATATTTAAAGATTTTGGTAATTATGTTCTTACATGCAATAGAATCTGACCAAGGTTTAAAGAAGTTTTTCCTTTGACACCACACTCGTAGCTTCTATCAATAGGCCAGGCCGTTACACTTACACATTAATACGTGAATTAATGTCCAAATCATAAAAAGTACTTAACCGATTTTGATAAAATTTTTACTGTTTTCTTAGTAAAAGTAAATGTAAGACTGTAAAAATGGGTGGACATACATACAATCAAACATACCTACTCCTTTAAAATTTTGTATTTTTTGAAAGCTCTAATTATTACATGTAAAAATATTGCCGAGTTAGAAATATTACGTACAGGGTTTTCATTTATAATTTGACATGCATTTACAACTATAACTAAAAACGATAGAAAAAAACTTCCTATATAAAAGTTTCATAGTTTTTTCTATATTATCTTTTGAGCATAATGAAGAAACAAATGAGCATCAAAAAGTTAAGAAAAATGAATAAGTTAACTTTTTTCAAATGGAACACCCTGTATTTTTTTATTTAGAATAAAAGCTCTTTTTATCCCCTTTTTAAAAATATATGGTTTATTGGTATTTCATTTAGCCCTATTGAAAATATTTAAGTTTTTAATTAAAGAACCAATGTAAAAATAAAAATCAGCATTGCCTTGGAAAACAAATGACTTTCTTTGTTTATACATTTTGACAGCACCTTGACACGTCTTGATATTTTGGCGTCGCTTCATTTATATCAAAAAAATACTTAACTATAGGATATACCGAAGATCAAAAACACGAAATAATACGTCTTTTCTACGCAAATAATGAAAACATCTCGCAAGTTCGCTATGAATATCACTAACGTTTTCCCGGACAGCGAACACCTTCGAGAAACTCGATAACCTATATTGTTCGTCGGTTTAAAGAAACAAAAAGCATTAAAGGAAAAACGAGAACAGTGGCTGCAAATGAAGAGCAAGATTTAAATATTTTGCTTCGTTTTGAAGGTAAGTTTTATTTTAGGAGTAACAAAAAACAAAATCTAAGCGATATAACTTTTTAGAAACTCCTGAAAGTTCAATTCTTTCCGTTTCAAATAAGACAAACAAATCCTGGGGAAAAATTTACAGTACATTGAAGAAACATAATTTTCATCCCTATAAATTTTTGCCAGTTCAAAATTTAACCGACGCTCATAAGATTCAACGACTTAATTATTGTCAAGAAATGATTCGTAATCTTCAAAACCATGGAAATTTTTTTAACAACATTTTATTTACTGATGAAGCAACTTTCACTACGGCGGCGGGGTTGTATAATAGAAAGAACAAGCATTATTGGGCAACTGAAAACCCTCACAAAATCCAACCTGTTAAGATACAAGGACGTAGGTCTCTTCATGTTTGGTGTGGCATGTGGGGCAGTAAGGTTATTGGACCAATAATTTTTGAAGGACCTCTAACGGGAGATAGGTATCTGCATTTTATTCAAAATGAGATCGAAAATCTTCTTGAAGACATTCCTCTTCAGCAATACAGAAACATTATCTGGCACCAGGATGGGGCACCCCCACACATTGTTGCACCAGTAACTCAGTAACTTAGCGAGAAATACGGAATTTGGATAGGAAGGTATGGCACTATTAGATGGCCGCCAATAGCCCCGACTTAAACCCTCTGGATATATTTTTGTGGGGTTACCTAAAAAATAAAATTTATTACGAAAGGCCAGAAAATGTAAACATACTAAGACAAAAAATTGAAAATGAAATAATGTTACTTAATAGAAACCGGTCCGAATTTGTTTTCAGCGCGATTAATCGTAAGCTGAGGAGAAACATTTTCAAGTGCAGAGAAAATGGTGGAGGTTACGTCGAAAAAGTATAAGTATTTATACTTAAAGTTCGTAATAAATAAATCATTTGTTTTCCAAGGCAATGCTGATTTTTATTTTCCAATGATTTTTTAATTAAAAACTTAAATATTTTCAATACCGCTAAATGAAATACCAACAAACTATATATTTTTAAAAAGGGAATGAAAAGAGCTTTTATTCTAAATAAAAATATACAGGGTGTATATAGTTGTAAATGCGTGTCAAAATATAAATGAAAACCCTGTACATGGGTGTCGAATTGGCCACCCCCTTTTTTTGAAGTCGGTTAAAAAGGCAATTAATGATTTTAAAAACATTAAGTGGGGAAAATAGGAAAATTCTGATTGAAACTTTTCTCTATAAGGACGTTATTTATACTATAGATGCCCTTTTTAGTATTCCTGATGCCTGCGATGGCTTTTCCCGAAGTGCAAAAGTCCTGTTGATTGGTAAAATAAATGAATAAATAGAGCACTCGTTTTTCCCATTTCTGATGTACAAGTGTTCATGTCCACTTTTCTTTTTAACTGAAGTGGAAACACTCTTACTGAAGAAGATAAATTTACTTCTTTACACTCTTATTATTTAAGTCATCGCTTCCATAGCTCACGCGGCTTCTGCTTTGAAGACTTGGCCGATATAATTTCTTTCCGAATAGCTTCCACCACAGCAATACGTAGTGCCCCTCTTATGCATATCTTATTAATTTATTTGGCAAAGCCCCAAACTTTCAACTTTCTTTCCTTCTCTATTTCTAGATTGTTAACCTGTGGAATATGCTTGCTGCACCAGCTATCCTCCACCAGGCTTATTATTTCCAGGTGCTTGTTGAGTTTGCAATGTCCTGTTAGTTGACCTACCTTTATACTTACGACCTTACGACTGTGGCTCAAGAGGTTCAATATAAATTTGGCCAAGCAGGTCTTAATGAACTGCTTTGCCTGTCATTGTCCTGGTGTTTGTACCCGCCAGCTTTGAAACTTTCTGTCTACCCAACTCTTAATAGATGCTTTAAAGAGGCCTGCCGAGATTCCACAGAATGGCTCCGGGCCTATGATTTCCATGGCTGGGTGGCCCTCGTGGCCTGGTTTCCAAGCTACCATAAGTTTATTTGCCAAGTCGACTTTTTCCAGGGCCTGTATATAGTCCCAGACTAGTTTGGAATTAACTTTTAGAGAACTGACGGCCTTCAGGGCCGCTTGACTGTCTGAGTAAATGACGCGTAGATCAAATGTTCACCTGTGTAATAAATGAGAATATATTGTTTTTGATGTCAGAACTACTGACTATAAGGATGGACCAGTTCGGCTAACGTAAACGTTAATTCGGTTACAGTTGCACATATCTGACACATAGGCGTATTAAGGGGGAAGCGCCCCGCCCATAGACATATTCTTTTGTGATTTCAGTTTTTTTTTTAATTAATTTTTTTTTTCAAAATTACAAATGAAGTTTTTTTTGAAATAATATGTTTTTTTATGGATAGCCCGCAAAACTCGGCTCAATCCTGGCTATGCCAATAATCTTACACACGGAATTTAACAAAGCCCTAATTGGTTTACAACAGGGTTAGTTCATACAAGAGAAATGGTCTCATTTTTATTATCAAAATTATTAATAAAACAATGTGCATTAAAGGTCGCCAATAAAAATAATTAAAATTTAATAATACATACCAATAAGTACTATTCTTACTTGCTAAATCACCTTCTTGGGTGTAAGATATTATTAGAATTATTTTTATTACAGTTTGGGCTTGTCTACCAGTTAAAGTTACCTTGAAATACTATCTTGTCCTCATTTATCTCTTAGAAAAAAATCACTCCTAGAATACTAAATTATGATGATGTATGTCTTAAAGACAGGTTGCAATAAAATATTTCGTAATACCTGATGTTTAATTTTTAACATGCTTTTGGATACCCATCAGATTTATTAGTTTAAATTTTATTCTTTTATAGTTATTGTATTATTTTAACACAATAATTCACCTTGAAACAGTATTACATCCATAACAAATTTGATCTAGACCAAATTTTAACAATGAGTAATTTTTTTTATCACATTTTGTTTACTTAGGTAATCAAAAATTGTGCGGAGCTTATTAGGAATAAGTTAGCTTTATTTGAAACCCGTGCTTTTCTTAAAATCATGCATAATTTTCTTTTTTAGGGTTTAAACAATCTAAAGATCCATTTAATATTTTATGTTGAGGCTTTTTAACTTTATGAACATAATAATGGATGTGATTGTACAAATGGTTTTAAAAAAATAAACGGACCATAAACATAACCCAAGGCTTTAAAATAATTAAAAATTAAAACATTTTTCTTTTGTATTGCAGTTTCGTACTTAAAATATCTCATTTGGATTTTCTTAGTATAGTCTAGTCGATAAGTGTGTTTCCTGCAAAAAAAAATGGTTAGAAGGCTTCGAAAAATATGAGCTATAGCCCATTTGACGCGGAATGCAAATTTGAGAAAGTGTTGAGGAGTTTTGCAATAAAATTGAATTGAAAACAATAACATTTCATTTTGTAAAAAACCATAAGAGATAGCAGAAATTGCAAAAAATATCCTTGAATAGGAGGAAATTTCCGATAAAAAAGTCCTGACTCTCGGAGTTCTATCTCTCTTATTTATAATTTTAATTTAACGCTGAAAATGGGCCTCCGCGCGACATAGTTGGTTGCGTACTCGGCGTCAAAAACGAGTACTAAATAATTTTTTTAAGGTATTAGATATAAATTCAGAACACTTTACAAATATATATATATATATATATATATATATATATATATATATATATATATATATATATATATATATATATATATATATATATATATATATATATATATATATATATATATATATATATTATATATATATATATATATATATATATATATATATATATATATATAATAATATATTCTAATCGAAAAACATTTGAATCAAAAACAAAAGAGTTACGGCACGAGTGACGTATTTTTTAAATGGAATACCCCGTATATTTTTATATTAATAGATAGAGATTTTCACGAGGAATTCGGTGATATAGAGGTTGCTGGGTTTATTTTCTGCGGTTCTGCTGCAATTGTCTAAAAACTGCATAATGCTATAAGGATAGTTTCACCTAAAAAAACCAGGCTGCCACAGGTCACAGGTGCTTATTTGTCAAAGTCAAGAATTTTAAAAATACGTTTATTACTTTTTGGAGTAGTTTTATAATGAGGTTTTCATCAGAAGAATGGCTTCAAATTATATTATATGCTAAAAATGATATGATATATCTATCCCTAAACCAAGCAGCAAAATTACAATAAACGGAAAAAATTAAACTACAATACGAGGTAAAATATGGTGGTAATAAGAACACTTATAACAAAAAATTATAATAATTTAATTGTTCTATATGACCTCCCTCTTATTTTCGAAACATGATCCATAACCCCTGAGTTATCATCAAAAATCACAATGGCTTTTTATTATTTCGTTTTCTGTTAATAACAATTGCAATTTTTATTGACAGAAAAAATCCTCAAAACACCTTTCGCAGATTTGCATTTTTCGTCGAATGAGCTATCACTCATATTTTTCAAAGCCCTAACTATTTTTCGCAGGAAACACACTTCTCAACTAGACTATAATGGTAAGAAATAAATAAGTTATGTGCGCAGCCCACTGTATATAATATTTTATATAATTTCGTGATAGGTCAGACGGGGCAGCGCAAATGTATCTATACACGATTCGTCTATATTGGTTAAAATAATAATAGATTAACATACCTTTATTTTCTTTACTAACAATTTTTAATTAATATACATTTTTTTTATTTCAGCTCGGTGGTGGAATATGGGGAGGAATTCTAGCAATGATTACCGGTATCGCAGGAGTATTAGCAGCAGCGAAAAACTTCTGCCCGTTTAAAACGGCCGCTCAAAAAGTTGCTCATACAACATTTTTAGCTCTTAGTCTAATTAGCATAGCTGTAAGTCAGTTAATTGTTGTGATAGCCAGTACTGGATTAGGCAGAGATGTAAATAGTGCTGAATTTCAGGAGGCAATGGAAAAAGCAGAGGTAAGAATTACTAGTTTTATATATAACGTTTACAGGGAAACTCACAGTACTATTTTTAAAAAGTGGTGCATACAACATTTTCTGTTTTGAATAGGCATTTTCTGCAAAGGAAAGTTGAAGAAACCCATGAAATAGATCATTTTTACAAAAAAAAAAAACTAGGATCCCTTTTAGGTGGAAAAACTGATCTTCCGGAAATTGATTGTTTATAATATGTATGTTTGTTTGTTTAAGTTTTTTTCAAAATCTCAGTTTAAATATTTTGCAGCGAAAACGACTTAGCGTATTAATTGTAATTATTCAATTTAAAGGACATGGCACACATAACATGGGATCCTGGCTCTCGAACGATTTTTTTAAAATTTGAGTATGTTGTTTCTTGGATCAATAGGAACATCTTTTAAATAGGACATTTTTGTGCAGGCCTACAGGGTGGTCCAAAAAATCACTGACAAGTTGCAGCTTAACTGTTTATTAATTCCAATATAAACGCATAAAAAGAGTGAAATTTCTTTTAAACCCAACGGAATGATATTTTATATATTTGTTTAGAGTTAAAAAATTTGATTTAACATTTAACACATACAGGCTGGTCCAGTATCGAATAAATAATATGGATTATGCCAACTTAAATGTTAATATTGAGATATACTTGTATATATTTTTAGAACTTATACATTTTTGACAGTTTATTAAGGTAAATTTAAGTTAAAATATTTTGGTATATTGTCTCAAATATACAGGGATATTTGGAATTAAAGATTTTTTTGGTTTGTTCCCACAATATATTTTTGACATATAATGAGGTTCATAGTTTTAAAATCTGCACATTTTTCTGTCAATTTTTTAACAGAGGTATAATAAAATTAAGTTACCCATAACTAAAATAATTTTCGCGTACATCTACAGGGTGCAGTATCTAGGAGGTTTCACTCACCATGTCTCCTGGATTTATCTATATTTTTAGGATAAGTCCTACTTAACAATGTAAACAGGGTTTTCATTGTTATGTACATTTTTTATAAAACTGAACGCTCTGTATATTTGGCTAAGTTTTAACTCTTTATTCAATTTTACATCGAAAATGTAAACAACACTATACGTCAATAATTGCTGGTTTTTGAGATAATTAGGTAACTAATAAAGTAACTAAATGATATGGCACACATAACATGGGATTCTGGCTCTCGAACGATTTTAAAAAATTTGAGTATGTTGTTTTTTAAGTCTCTTTTAAATAAAACATTCCTCTATAGGCCTACAAGGTGGGCCAAAAACTCACTGAGAAGTTAAAGCTTCCCTGTTCCTTAATACTAATTTAAACTCCTAAAAAGCCTGACTTATCATGTAAATCCAACAAAAATAATTTACATACTTGCTTAGAGTTAAAAAATGTGATTTGTTATTTAACACATACAGGGTACTCCAGTATCGAAGAAATAAACATGTTTATGCCAAGTAATATGTTAATTTTATGATATATTTGTATGTATTTTCGCAATTTTTACTTTTGCCAGATTCTTGTGCTCCAAGTCAAAAAAGCCAGCTTATTTTTCGTTTTTAAAATTTTAAGATAATAATTATATAAATTAATAACTAATTTAATAAACAATACTAAATTATTAATAAGTAATTTTACACCAGCAATTTTTTGCGCGGCAATCAATTTAAAAACGGCTTATCCTAAAAATATAGGTAAATCCAGGAGGCATGGTGAATGAAACCTAGATACTTCACCCTGTAGGTGTAAACAAAAATTATTTTAGTTATGGGTAGCTCAATTTTATTATACCTCTGTTGAAAAATTGCCAGAAAAATGTGCATATTTTAAAACTATGAACCTCTTTATATGTCACAAAATATATTGTGGGAACAAACCAAAAAAAATCTTTAATTCCAAATATCCATTTTAACTTAAATTTGCCTTAATAAATTGTCAAAAATGTATAATTTTTAAAAATATATACAAGTATATCACAATATTAACATTTTATTTGGCATAATCCATATTATTTATTTTAACTCTAAACAAATATATAAAATATCATTCCGTTGTAATTTATACAAGAATTCACTCTTTTTACGCGTTTATTTTGGAATTAATAAACAGTTAAGCTGCAACTTCTCAGTGATTTTTTGGGCCACCCTGTAGGCCTGCACAAAAATGTCCCATTTGAAAGATGTTCCTATTGATCTAAGAAACAACATACTCAAATTTTTAAAAAATCGTTCGAGAGCCAGGATCCCATGTTATGTGTGACAAGTCCTTTAGCAAAGAGAATATTAAACTATAAATTTTATTCATTAACTTGTGTATATTCGGTTTTTATTTAAAAGTTTGGCTAAAAGCCTGAAAAACGGGTCCGAACATTGCGATGAATGCTCTTCGAACAGAAAAGCACGGGGAGGGGGTCAAAGCAAGCCAGGGGAAAGGTACAGCGAATTGCCTTACATTATTTGTCTTTATTTTTGCTATCCATTATTTTATCAATTATTTATTTTAATTTTAAGAATTCACAAATAAAATCAAAGGGAAAAAATATATTTTACAAAGTTACATGCTGTTGAAGTAGAGGGGGAAAAGAAAAAAGCGTGTTCATCTTGTCACGATTATCTGAAAATCAAAAAAATGGTAGATTCTTTATTAGCATAAATATTATTTTGGCAGGAAACAAGAAAAATTTAAAAAAAATGCAAAATGGCGGTTTCTCAAAGAAAAAGGTGGGGTTTTTCAGCTATTTTTTGACTTTAGCAAATTTTTAAAAATAGTAAAAATTGAAAATTTTGAGTTTTTGTTGTTTCCTGCCATAGAAGGAAATACAGGGTGCGGCAGCATAAATTCCTTTTTTTAAAACTTAATAAAACGCATTGTACGAATCCGAACGTTTTAATTTAGTATTTACAATGTTGGTACATTCCTAAAGTTTTGTTTTACATAGCTTTAAAGAGCAAGTCACATGGGTGACGCCCCCATTCTCGATACATTGAGTAAACCGATTTCTGGCGCGGCAGCATAACTTCCTTTTTTGATCAGGGGCGATTTGCAATAGCCGGCACGATTTCCCGATTTATCTGCTTGTCATTTTTTATGAGCTTTTTTAAAATCCCGTGTTTATGTGACCCGTCTAAGGACCCTTCAAGATTTAAAGAACAACATCTACGAAGAAATTGCCAACATAACGCCTGCTATGCTTGAAAGAGTCATGAGAAGCGCCAGAAATCGGTTTACTCAATGTATCGAGAATGGGAGACTTCACTTACGTGAATTGCTCTTTAAAGCTATGTAAAACAAAACTTTAGGTATGTACCATTATAAAAACCAAATTAAAACTTTCCGATTCACACAATGCGTTTTATAAGGTTTTGAAAAGAGGAAGTTATGCTGCCGCACCCTGTATATAGAAAATTCATGCTTACTTTCAAGGAAATCGGTTAATTGGAACCTGAGATTTAATGACAAACGTTTCGAAAAAAGTGGTTTCGAAAATAACGCGTTTAAAGTTTAAGTTATAGGTAGTCCAACAGATAGAACACTACGTAAAACTTATATTTCTTTATTCAGCAATTCCGGCTACATATATTGGGCCCTCTTTTATCTCAAACTGAATATTTAACAATCTTCGAAATACGATACTTCTTTTCGAGAACTTGAAGCTCGAAACTCAGTTCTTTCGATTCCAGCTTTATTGCACCGTGCAACAACTTTAGCTATAACTTTTAAAATAATTCGAATTTCGAAAAATCCTTTTAAGAAAATATTTTTGAATATCTAAGCTATTGAAATATAGAAAAAAATGTTTTCGATTTTTTCAACTTTCTTGACTAGAATACCCCCTTAAAAGGGGATTTTTTTCAACTTTCAACGTTTAAGCTTTTTTGATGTATGAAATTATAAGTTTCGTTTTAATTAATTAATTAAATTCATTTGTTAAACAATCCTTAAGCATTCTTATTATAAACGAATAATTATAAAGCATTTCTAATATCTTCCTATTTATTTTAAGTGGTATCATTTTTTACTAAAAATACTTTCTCTGTATTGACACTATCAATGGTTTAATTAACACTTTTGCACAAGAATATTGTTTTATTTCCTTAAGAGATAGTTTGTCTACATTTTGTATAAAAATCGAAAGTTTTATATACTGTACGTTGTAGGTATACGCAATATTAGTTTAACAAATTTTTTGCTTTAAAAAATTACTTTAGGGTAAGAGAAAGTATTTTTATGAGATTTAAAGACAGTTTTGATTATCTAAACTTTATAGAAATAAGGAAGTGGAAGATTGGGACTCTTTGTAGCAGGACTTTAAAGAGATGCAAATGTCGTACGTGAGTGTTTGTGTTGGTCTATTAGAATTTGATAATAGAAAAATACTGTTGACTAGTACTAACAGTAGAGGCATTTCTACAGAAAACAAATATTCTTACAGTTTATCGATGATCAAAAGCAGATGATCAGATTTAAGATATCTTTGAAAAAAATGTGGAAAACGAACTTAAATTCAAAGCAAAAAAAGAGTACGAGAAGTAAAATAAGAAAAAGGGTTATTACAAACAAATCCAGAAATCAATTGGCTAAAAAAACGATATTTAATTACGATATTTAGCCTATGTGGACTATCCCAACATAAAAAAATATATATCAAGTTCTTTTTTGAACTTACTTGTGTTCCAAAACCTTCTTATTTACCAAATTTTAGGCTTTTACCATCAGAAAGTGCCCCAAAATTTTGATGTGTCAATGAGTCAGTCAGTCGGTCAGTCAGTAGTAAAATGGACGAATTTTAAAATCGATTATCTCAGTAACTTTTTAATTTTTCTACAGGTGACTAGAATACCTATGTGAATTTACATATGAAATCTGTGAACCGATAACGAAGGTATGATAGGGGAAAAAATACGCTGAAACCTTCGTGTAATATACACAGTAGGTGCACAAGTCTATACAAAAAATTATAAACAGTACAAGCCAAGCACAATCTTAGCAAGATTGAGCTATTGAAATATAAATAGAGTCAGACAATTTACGTAAAAATATACTATAATTAAAAAATAAAACCTATGGAATTCTCACTAGGCTTCGTGGGATGTTCTTAGAATAAAAGTAAAAAAAAGTACCTCCAATTACCGTATAGTTGAAATCATCAGAAATTGATCCATTTTAATTTAAGAGTTACAAAAGCAACAACAACTGAATCAAAATGTATCGCATTGATTCAAAAAGTCAGTAACCATGGTTATCTGGCCAACTGGCCTATAATTAAGAAGGCCTTTTCTTTTTTGGCCTTCGTCATTATTACAGTACACACAACGGCAATTCAGTGAATTTACGGAAACTGCCGCTTCAATACAGCGAATCCGTTAATTTAGGTTTGTTAAGATTTGGATCTGAGAATGGCAGTACTATTTTATGCAAGACTAACATTAATTACATTTTACTTTATATAGTAGGTACTAAATATAAATAAAATATGCATTAGTATTTAAAAAGGAAAGTTGATTGTAAATCTTAAATGTATAAAATTTAACAAAACAACTTGGCTTTTAAAATATGTATCTAATGGTATGCATAATAAAGAAAGTGAAATCTTTTACTTTTTATGTCAAATTAATGTTATAATTACAAAAATAATATAAAGAAATATTTTTAAAAATATGGTCATATTAAATCATAATCGATAATTACCTTAGCAATAATTGTAAATTAAAAAATATTTAAACATTATTTACCATACATAATAAACACAAATTTAGCATTTAAAAGGTTTGTTTCCTAAATGGTATTATAGGTACTAATTAATCTTATAAATTTGTTGTTATTTAAAATTATTTATAGTGTTTTGTATAGTTACTTGTCTTTTTAATAGAAACAATTTTAGATTTTTTTAAATCATATCTTTATGATAGTTTTTACAGACCCTAATGGTATTCTGACAGTTAATAATGTTAACTCTAAGTGTTTCCTAATTTTTAAAAACCCTGTCATTTTTTTAATCCTTATGACAGCCCACGAAGGACTGTATGAAGCCTAGGTACTAGGTACCGTGGATGTAGGATCTGAAATTGCGTGTTTGTTTTTTTAAGTGTTTTAAATTCTAAACATTATTTCTTCAGGACTCACCACGTTTTTAGTTATGTCGACAGTAGTAATGACTTAAAGCAAATTTTTGCTAGCTTACCATGTAACATATTTACTTGTGCACAGCATAACTAACAGGCAGCACGATCTCTCCCTGGCAGCGCTTTTAATATTTTTAAGCACAAAACACGAAAGAAAGGATAACAGTTCAAATAAAGCAGACAGATTATATCTTAGCAAAACGTTGGATGAACTTCCGCAAGAAAAATGACCGTACTTTCCCGTCAATTCATGAAAGGGTGCTTCTTTCTGTTAGTTATGCTGTAATAATAGTATGATACCGGTATGTTGTGGTTACCTAGAAAAAATTTGGTATTAGTCTTTAATCAATTTTTATGCCTAGACGCACGGTAGAGCGCCAGCCCAATAATATATGTTTAAACCTATTTTTCCCCTATTATAACTTCAGTCTCATTCCACATAAACAGCATGTAAATTGGCATCAGTGTTCTTAATATCTGTGGAAAAATTGAGAAAGTTAACTGAGGTGGTTTCTACGATATGCGATTTTGAAAAATTTGCCTTCAAATTTCATCAAACTTCATCTCCAGAGAATATTTTCAGCTTGTTTCAACTTCGATTCATCATCCTCAGATCAGGACCTAATACGAAGGAAAATATATTGCCTTTTGAAAGCGAAGTTGTTCCTACCTTGGATAAACTGAAAAAGAAGCTAGACGAAGACGAAACCAAGATAAATTTTAGCCGTACCACCCTCAATAGACAAAAGACAAGTAGTAACGGAATCGCATAGATTACGCACTTGGAGATTTAATTACCTTCAAGAAATTAAAAGATATAGATTAGAAAACAGATCCATAATTTATCTTGACAAAACATGTTTCGATAAACACGACACAGTATCCAAGGGATCGGTTGATTCCAGTCAAAACTGTCAGACAAAAGCACCTTCAAATAAAAGGAAACGCATTACCATAATACATGCTGGTTCAGAAGACGGATTTGTCCCAAACTACTTGCTGTTGTCTGCAAATAATATTAATGATTCTAGCTTGGATTATCATGAGGATACAAGTACAGAACTTTTTGAAAACTGGTTTCAAAATTATCTTTTAAAAAATATATCAAACAACAGTGTTATTGTCATGTATAACGCAAGCTACTACAGCCGTCTGCTACACAAAGCACCAGCTTTATCAAGTTCAAAAACTGAAATCCAGGAATATTAAATTCAGTACAGCACATTAAAAAAATTGAGGACTTTTACATTTCTATACAAAACAACATAAATCCTATTGTAATTAATTTTAATGATGACTCTGATAGTGAAACAGAATTAGATTTAGATATTTAGATTAAAAATGTAATTATGTATAGATAATATAGTTATGAATTTATCAAAATTTTGCATATATTTAATTTCTTAATGTAATTTTAAGATTATACCTACCTAAATAAACAATAAATTATAAATATTTATATTATTAGAGTCCGTCTCTAATGTTCTGTCCTTTAATACCTACTGATCCGCAGTTTTATTGTTGTCGGCAGGTATAATCCATAAATAAAGGCAAAAGCTAACACGGTATAATTTGAGACAAACTATACGTAATACGACAATTTAGAGGTCGGTCTAGGGGTTAAATAGGTAGGACTTATCGAAATAACGTATTTATTTAACAGAGAGGAAAAATCCTCTCTGTTAAATAAATACGGGGGTAATACCACGAGTGCTTAAAAATTACCGATAATTTTCATAAAAGCTTGTTATTTATAATTCCACAAGTTCGAAGAACAAGTGGAATAACAAGCTTAAATAGAAATTATCTGGAGCGGTATTTAGGGAGAATATTGCTAGAATGGAGTAATATGGAAGTATTATATAGTATTATTACTTTTCAATTTCATGCAACCTAATTAAAACTATAACTGAAATCGTTTTTTTTTTAATTACTTTATCTACTTCTTCATCGTGCACATGACCAAATCGACTCATTTTGACTGATTTTGACCTTTTTAATTGACAATACAAACAAACAGGTTCGATTGTTCTGACACTTTAAAAATCAAAACAGCGGATATTTCACTTGCCTAGACAAGTGCAGAACAGTGTAATTTTGTTTAAATTTTCTAAAAAAAGATACAGACCTATGGTAGATAATTTTAAGGCTTTTCTAAATAAATAAAGGCAACAAACTTAAAGTAAACACAAAAATAATAATAAACTCGTTCTCCTTATCCTACTTCGCTTCCATCGCAAATTAACTGTCACTTTAACGCCTTATAAAGAAAACAAATGAGTTGCGAGTACCGCACACTATTCTAATGGGTACCTACATTAAAATGCATTAACCATTAGACTGTGGGTACAGGTCTTTTACTTTTAAATAAGATGATTGGGAAATATTTCTGGTATTTCAAGGACTTTCGGCTAATGTGACAGAGAGCTAATAAATAACTAAATATAACGAACGGTAATTTTGAAGTAAACTATGGTTCTTAAACCAAATGTATAGCTATGAAAATATGGATTTTATTCGAAACCAAGAGTTTCTAGGAATCAAGGATCCTCAATAAACTTTTTTGTTTATTCCATGTTTATCACCAACCTCGATCGTATAAAATATTCACAACCCGTGTAAATAAAAAATAATATTATTAAGGGTAACTGAAAGAGAGAAAATTGATAGTTGGGTAAAACTACCATTCTACTATGATTTTTAAAATAGTTTTTGGTAATTGTTTAGACAAGTTGAAACAAAATATGTTATTTATATTATTTTTATTAACAATTAAAAACTATATGTTTTTCTAATACATTACTCTTGATCTTAAAACTAAAGAACATATCTGTGTACTTCAATAAGAAAATATGTAAAGAACTAAAAACTTTTAAAGCTGGCTAATATTTGTTGCCAATCGATATTTTTTTTGCAAAAAAAAAACATTAAAAGAGGGTTTTAAAAATGTATCATTTAATTTTCTTAATTTTTAAGCTGTATTGTAGGCCTTAATTCCCAAAATGTTCATGTCTACTATACATTATAGAACTTATATATTTAATTATAAATGTATAGTAAGGTGGTAACTTTTTTAGCAAAAAATTGAAAATAACTTAAAATATAATTTAAAGTAGATTACGCTTGTTGATTATGCCTGTCTATTACAGACAAATATGTTGCCATACTTTAAAAAAATAAATAAATTTTAAGTTAAAATTATTTTAACCAACTTCAAAAAAAGTTATTAATTCGACATGTATCTATGTATGTGATATTATTGGAAATGCAATATTTATTCACATTATCATATATGAATTATTATGATATGGATATATATACGTGTAAGTGTAACCGCCTAGCTTATTGATACGAGCTAAAAGAGTGGCGTCAAAGAAAAAACGTCTCAAAGCCTCAAATTTTAGTGCATCTAACAGAAGCCAAAACCAAACTCATGTTTACAACCAAATCTTTAAATATTAATAATAGAACTATTCTACCTATTACAAAAAAGTATGTGGATACAAAACAAATTGGGGACCTACAATTTTTTTGAAGCCATCGAGCCCAAGCCATCGAATATAATACAACTTAATTAATTGATGATCGTTTGCAATCGTTTTAGAACTAGATTTACTCACCACATTCCGTAAAGAAACTCAAAATTATAATCACATGAATATGTTTTAACTTTTAAATAAAAATACTTAACTTTAAATGGAATCTAATTGACGTATATTAGTTTTTGTGGATGATCATTCTTCCAGCTTGTACCAAATTAATGCTGGGGTGCCCCAGGGCTTAGTACTTACACATCAACGATCTTCTCTCCTCCACAATCAATCCCATTCATAGTTTTGTTAATGATAGTACCCTTCACTATTATATTCAATTTCTTAACTAAGTCAATAAGCCTGATTTGGAAACTAAGCGTAGGGCAATGCGGATGTCTCTCTCACAAGGCCTCAAATGAGTTGGCCAGTATTATTCCTCCTCTGACAGCTCAACAGAGCAATACGTAGTGCAACTTTTGTGCATCCTTTTACAATTCAACTGGAAAGGCCCCGAACTTTCCGCTTTCTGTGTTCCTTTATCCCTAGAGTGTCCAGACTATGAAACCTGCTACCCGAAGAGGTTTTTTCTTCTCCTCCCAGTCTCTGAATATTTAAGTCTCGTGTGAACAAACTCCCTCTCACCACATTTAAGGCACCCAAGGTACGTTAGTACTTAGACCTCAGCCTTCGTAGACTGACCAAAGATTTAAGAAAATACGAGCACTTTGAAGCTACAAGACCAAATCCTATACTAAACAATATTACATTTTTTTAAGTACTGCCGCTTTTTAACGCCAATATAAAAATGTTTTAAAACTTAAAAATATTTTTTAAATATTGTAACGCCAAAAAATGACCCAAAGGTGCGTTTCCTATGGGGCGGTTGACGCATGCGGCTGCCGCACAGCGTCTGACGCCTAGTACTGCTCATGTGACAATTACATTTATCCGTTTCTTTTCGAGCGTCAACCGCTGGCGGCTACAGACGCCGCGGCCCTACCCCTCTCGAGGCAGTCAAGCGTCAGCCGCAGTCCAGTATATAATTAAACCGAGCAATATTTAATCTAAAAAATTGCCTAAATTTCTCTTTATCTTTTAATAAATGTATATTTATTAAAGTTTGAAAAAAGCCTTGGTCAGTTTTGGTTTTAAATAATGTATAAACTTGTTCGTTTTCTTTGCACATGCTTTTCAGTAAAAATTCTTTGTCCTCAATTTCTTCTAATAGTAAATCAAATAAAAATATTTTTTTGTTTTCGCACATTTTTTCAGAAAACTGAACTTTTTTTGACAACAGATCACTCGTGTCTACACTTCATAGGAAATGGGTGTACTGGCGTCAGCCGTTTGCGTCAGACGCAGCGCGGCAGCCGCGTGCGTCAGCCGCCCCATAGGAAACGTACCTTAAGTTAGACGTAGGCGATAATCAACTTTATTTAGTGAACTTTTACAACTAAGATAGCAAATGGCAGAGAATAAGTGAGCCCGTCATTGTTCATGTTTCCATCAACTAAACGATCGCGTTTAATAAAAATCAAATGCTTTCTTTAAATATATTTTTAAATGTTAAAAATAAAAAATAAATAAATAAAGTCACTAATATATTATGCAAGTGCTGAAATAAAAAGTACCTTAGATATACATTATTATACATACGTATAACTGCGCTCTATTTTACAATAATTTAAATAACTGTTTCCTTGGTATTAGCAGCACGTGAGAAGACCGAATGCACGTTTAAAAATGGTAATAAAGTAAATATTTATTTCTCAATAAATTACCGTTAATTGCAAATTATTCTTTTACTAAGCGATTATAAATTCTTATTTTTCAACGTATGCAAGGACTTACATTAGTTAAATAGGTAGGTGGAGATTGACATACTCAATGATGATGATGATATTAGATATCGGTGTGATTTAATCAGTGAATAAATTTTTTACTTTTTAGTTTTTATATAAATTGGTATGTTTTCATATTGATAGACATGTCACCAACTTGTTTAAATATTTCGAATTCTTCCGAAGACTTTCGGAAAAAACCGAAAATTAGCGATTTCAATTTTATTTTTTTATGACTCTATTTGAATAGATGTGGCCAAATAAATTTTATATTTCGATTGCTACTTTTTCTGTTCTATAAGAAAGTGTTATTAGATTTACATGCCGACGTTTCGTCTTTGAGCTGCTATCATCAACTTTGTTTTTTTAAATCGGTCCTGGATTTTTATTATGGATTTTAAGAGCCTAAACCAATAATGTATCGCACTTATTCAAAAACTTTATAATAATGGCAATTTTTATAAGAAATCATGAGCTAGAGAGACAGATAATGGATTTTTGATAGGAAAACATTAAAACGATTATTACAAATAAGTGTAATATATCACTGGTTTTGGGATCTTAAAAGAGCGATTATTGAAAATTGTTTTTATTATATTATTATATACAATTTAAGTATTAGCCTAATTAGGCTGACGTTCCTAAGAAGGTTAAGCGAAAAAAGTTTGTTGAATCGGCTGATGCTCAAGGTCATCGATTCGTTGATCTTGCTCATCGGCCTATTCGACACGCGCAAATAAATCGTTATAACTTTGTTTCTTTGTTTTTGCCGCTTCGGTACAAATCTTCGACTTCGGCCAAATCTTCGGCATTTTATTGGCCAAAATATAAGAAAGAAACAGAGTTAGTGGCAAAAACTAATACACAAGGCAGAGCAGCAAAAAATTTCGCAATCAGCAACTCGCTCACCAATCTAATTATGAAACCTACCGACTTTCCTAGGGTTCCCACCCATAATTCTAACCCCCTAGATATCTTTCTTACTTCCACCCCCGAACTTTATCAAGCATCAGTAACTGCTCCTCTTGGTCGCTCTGACCATGGTTTGGTCACCGTATCATACTCCACTCATTTTGAGGCAACCGAAAGCATGCCGCCACGAACCGTCTGGCACTACAATTCGGCCGACTGGAGATGGTATGAGAGATTTCTTTGCCAGCTACCCTTGGGATCCTACCTGCTTTTCTACTTTCGATCCTTTCGAAATATGTAAACAAATTACCGAAACCATTCAACTAGACATTGAGACCTATATTCCTCACACTAAAAAGAACCCCATAACTTCAAATCACAAACCGTGGTTTTCCAAATCCTGTGACAAAGCCAGACTTTTAAAAATTCAAGCCCACAAAAAGTTTCTTCAAAACCCCAGTCCCGAAAATCGACAGGCTAGCATCGAAGCGAGAAATCAGTAAAATCAGACCATCTCAGAAGCAAAAGAGCGTTTTAACAATCGAATAAAAAATAAAGTTCTCTCTTGCTCAAATGGCAGTAAAGCTTTCTGGTCCTTTGCCAAAAATATTAGTCAGAACTTTTGCACAAATTCTTTTCCACCCCTAATCTCTGAAGATGGAATTGTCTCTACCTCCAAAGGAAAAGCCGAACTATTTGCCAAACAATTTGCTGCCAATTCTACGCTTGACCCTCCTATTAATCTTGCTCTTCCAACAGTTGTCCCTGTTTCTCATAAAATGTCCGATATAATTTTTAAAGTCAAACCGATCAAGCGTATTCTTTCTTCTCTTAATACTAAAAAATCGTCTGGGCTGGATGGCATACCAGCAATCGTCTTAAAAAAATGTGCTCCCGAGCTTGCACCCATTTTAACTCACCTCTTTCGAATCTCTTACGACACGGGCATTTTCCCGGAGAGTTGGAAAGCTGCACGTGTGCAACCTGTCCCCAAAAAAGGATCCAAAAGTCTCCCTTACTCCCTTACCCGAACTATAGACCTATATCTCTTCTTTCAGTTGTTTTCAAAGTAATGGAAAAATTCATTAATTCCCAAATCTTAAAGTATCTGGAAAACATAAGATCTTACATGATAGACAATATGGATTCCGTCACAGTAAATCCACAACTAGTATATTTTACTTTAATATTAATTTTAAATAATATTTATTTTTAATAATGATAATAAATTCGTAAAATAGTGATTGGGATGGACGATCGATCAATCTGAAATTAGTATATTATATTATTGTCAAATACTTTATTTCAATCTTAATTATATAAAAAATCATTATAAAGGTTCTTTGGCAATGGAAAAAGAATTTTAAAGTATGGATTTGAAATTCTTCGGGAAACTCTGAACAAATTTAATTATGTATTTAGTATGTTGTTTATGACATTTTTTAGGTAACAATATTTAATTTTTAGCGTTTAAATATAATTATAATTCATAGGTACAAATTGGCACATTTTTAATTATTTTTTTAATGTTTCATATTATTTTTTTAAAAATACCAATGATCGATATCTATATATTTTTGACAATACTAACCTTAATTTAGTAATAAATTTAATTATTAAAACATCTAGAATTTTTAATTTTATTATAAAAGGGATAATTAAAGTGTTTGTTTTCTGTCTTGCCATGGCTTACTATGAAATAATTTGTAAAATTCATAAAAATACCAGTTATTGACTCCTTTGATAAAAAAAATAAGTATAGTGCAAACCGCAACTCTCTATTTCTACTAATTAAAGAGATAAGACCCGGCAAAACACACGAAATTTGGACAGCCTGTACTACGACGATTAGAACGAAAAGCAATTGTTAAAGACAATGTTTAAGTAAAAAACGATAAAAAGTTAATTTTTAAAAAATATTTAATATTTTTGGGATTATTTTCGTTAAAAAAAATTTTGGCTTTTCTCTAGAGTAAAGAAAAAATATATATTTATTTTAAATTCTATATAAATCTAAATTTTTGGTAAATTGTAAAGGGAAGGTCTACCCTTGCGACAATATAACTAAAAACATACAAATATTTTATTATTTCGTTATATAAACAAACCTAATAAAAATATTTAAAAAATGTAAAATATTTTTAAATGGGTGTCCTCTGTGAATAAAAGAAAATATTTTTAAAAAGAAATAAAGTTTAAATTTACTAATGAAATGATAATCTTAGTGTCTCTTTGACAAAACTTTTAACGTTTACATTTTTTTTATTGTTTAAAGATATACACATACCTATAAACATTAAAATTGTTTGAGCCACATAAGAAAATGTTTAAAAATTATTTTATTTTTTTGAGATTTTGGTAAAAAGTTAATTTGTTGCATGGAATATCATGCTACAAGCCATGGATATGTCAATAACCACCACCAAATTTGTTTACAATACAAAAGTTTTTAAGGGTAGAAGTAAAATTTAAATAACAGTAAGTAGGTTTATACAAACGCTTGTGGGCTGTGCTGAAAATAAAAAAGTGCAAGAAACAGTATATGCTTAGTTTTTTTGACTTGTTAACGTTGTTTTTGGACGCCGACTTAAATTTCAAGTAAGAAGCATATTCTATAATACAATTATATTATAATTCTCGAAGTTCGTCTATATAAACATGTTTATAAATAAGCAGATGATTAAAACTCAAGAAGTAAATTTGATTTATTAAAATCATACAATAACCTTTTATTTAAAAAATAATTAACTTTTATTGTTAGTTTTACTACTGTTTTAGCAATTTCAAAAGTAACAGTTAAAATAAAAATTTAATGTTATTACCTACTATTAAATTTTATCTGTTTTTTCATTAAAGAGTAAAATGGAAAAAGAATTTAAAAACATATTTAAAATTATTTTTTGAACTGTAGCATTTTCGTAAAAACATATGTAAATATATTTTATTTTAAATGAATTGCACAAATCTATAAAAGCAGTGGTGTCGATATTTAAAAATAAAAAAATAATTCTAAAGTTCTTGATTTTTCAAAAATAGCACCTCTTATAATAAATCGATCCATCCTAAAGAATTTCGTAAAACTTAAAAACCAAGATATTTTTTATTTTGGACCACTTGTATACATAGTGCATAATGCCTAGAATGTTTAAAGAATACATGCCTACCAAAGCTTAAGGGTCCACTAAGCTTGTAGACTTGTCTGAGATGGTAAAAAGCCCCTTTTTTCTTAGGCATGATTTTTTTAGATAAGATTTCCTATAGGAAACACACGGTAATAAAGGAAAAATCCATAAAAAAAATAACTTTGCCAGATGGTCATCAGGACAACATTTTTATATGTTCCTTAAAATTTTAAAAATGTATTATTTTAAGCCTGAGTAAAAATATTACTTCAGTGTTTTAAATTTAATTCTTATTATTGTACTTTTGCAACTGACTGATCGTTTTAAGAGTTTAAAAGAAATGAAAATAATTATTTATTTAAATCTAACGAAACCAATGCAGTAAAAATAAAATTAAAAAAAAAATACAATTTTATTACGATCTTTTGTGAAAATCTTTTGAGCAAGATAAATGTTCATTATATTAATTAAAAATTAAGCGCTAAAAAAATAGTTGTTAAAAGTTAATATTACTCTTTTTATACCTTTAGTCTTTAGTTTAAGTGATATATACTATTAAACAAAATAATAATAATACTATATCTTGTCATTTATTAAAAATAACATTATTTTTATTTGTTTTAGAATATGACGACATTTGAGAAACTAACCACTGAAATACCACAAAACTACAAAGGAATTTTGTTTAATGCAGCGTTAATTGTAGTCGCAACTCTTGAATGTGTAACAGCTGCAGTGGCTGCATACAGAAGTTCAAGAGAACTTTGTCCGTGCTTCAGGAAAAATGAAGACCATTACCAGGTAAGCAGCACTTTATTTTAAAATATAAAAACTCTGTCCATTTATCATCATCATTTTTGTAAAAATAAAAGAAAAGAAACACGCACCACTGATCTGAGATTTGACAAAAATATTTCATTTAATTTTAAAGCCGATATTTTAATAATAGCCTACTAAAAATCTTAGAACCACCCAAACCTTATACGTCACTGGCTTATTCTTGTGTGGATTTTTGCAAGAGTTAACATAATATAGTCCAGGGCATTTAGATCAAAATCGACCGAAATAAAGACATTTTTAAGGCCAGCAAATATCGACATGCGGTTTTCTGCATTGTGTTCAGATTGCAGAGTCCATGAAAATTCGCGGAAAATCGTTACTTGGGGGTTTTCGGGGATGCCGAATTCAATTCTGGCATTTGAATTACTCGAGGGCGCTCGGGGGTGGCTCTGGGGAGAAAGGTAATGAAAAAAGTAAAAAATCACAAATAATAAAAATAATACTTTATTTAAATAATAAATTGTACTTTTTAATAATATTGAATTATTCATTCAACAAGAAGAAGAGTTTGAAGAAAATGTTTAGTATTTAAGTTAAAAATTAAACTTTATGATGGATAATTCAATATTAATAAAGAGTACAATTTATTATTTAAATAAATTATTATTTTCATAATTTGTGATTTTTTACTTTTTTCATACCTTTCCCCGCAGAGTCACCCCCGACTGCCCTCGGGTAATTCTAAGGCCAGAAATGAATTCGGCATTCCCGAAAACCCGCAAGTTACGATTTACGTCCGATTTTCATGGACGATGCAATTTCCCCCTTAAACACCCCCGGGCAGACCACCCCCGAGCGCCCCCATGTAATTCTAATGCCAGAATTAAATTCGGTATCCCGGAAACACCCGAGTAACGATTTTTGGGCCATATTTCCGAGGTTCCAGTCGTTCTTATAATATTGCAAGTAATTAAGCAATTTCAAAATGCATTTATTGCACCAGAATGCATTTTTCGAAAAATGGCATAACCACACCATATAGACTTTTTTCCTGGGAGCTTTCCGAACACAATGCAGAAAAACGCATCTCGATATCTGCTGGCCTTAAAAATTTTCAATTTATTTCCTAACTTCCCTGGACTAATGGGTCAATAGGTATTGGGATACGTATCCCATATTTTGCGAAAAACTTCTACGTAGCTACGTAGGGGCAATTTGGAGGATCCCAATTATGTTTATGCTTATATATTTATTGTTAGTATTTTTTTTGTAAAATTAAATCTTAAAATAGCCATAGGTTTTACTTTACTGTCTTTGCCGTCGGTAGAAAAAAATTCCAAATGACGTAAAACAAGATGGCCGCCCCATCAATTTTAAAAAGTTATAACTTGGCAAAGTTTAGGGATAGTTTGGTGGTGAACAGACTTAGAAACATTTTCAACGATAATAATTAAAAAATAAAAAATGTAATAATAGTAAAAAAACATTTTAAAAAACGAGTTATTATTTAAATGTTACAAAAAGAAGAAAATTATCTTAAAATACTTAAATCAAACCCATCAATTTATTACATTTCACAAATTATACCTGTGTATATCAACAAAAATATAATATTGATGGCTAAGTATGAAAACGTCGTATAGCACAAAACATAAATTTTACAGGAGACACAAAAAACTGATTTGCTGCACTATTTCGCTAAGATTTTTTTACATGTTTTGGATTTAACACCCACGAAATGTTTTAAAGTGAGAAAACACACTGTAAACACTATTATTGAGAAAATGCAGCCAATCCCCCTTGAATATACAGGGTTTTCACACTAAATCCATTAAATCTTAGGAGCAGCTGATACTTGTGGTTCCTGTTGTTGTCTGTAGAGAGCAGCACTGCACTGATATAATTTTTGTTACAGCTGAAATATATCATATACGGAATTTTCTATCTAAATCTACCAGAATGCCATTTTTGAAAAAAAAATGGAAATAAAAGGTTTTCATACTAAGCCATCGATATGTAACTTGATCTTGACATGAGTAATTCTAAGAAAAAAAATATATTTATATTTTTTTATATAAAATAGGTAAATGTCGCGATAAGTTTTTATATCATACAAATTGTTTAATGTAATAAACTCATGGGTTTAATTTAATTTTCAGTTTATTTTCTTTTTTTAGAAAATGTACATAAAATCTTTATACTATTAATTTTTTCCATTTTTTAGTTCACTTAGTTCATTAACAAACAAACCTAGCTTTACTAAAGACTAAAAAACTTTATATTTTTTTGTAAATTAGGAAAATCTCAACATGCACAGAAGTCATGCTTTAGTCAGTTCCTGGCTTATGGGAAAACATGACGGGGTTTCCGGATCACCCCACCAAATATATGTAGTTGCAGGTCCACCATCAAGTTTAGGAAGGGGTAGCAAGGTAGGCTTTTACTTTATTTACGTTTTACAGGGTGTCAATAAAAGAAATATTTATAAATTTACGTCTTATAATTTTTCAGTTTAAAATATTATTTTTAATTTTTTAATAGGATTTTTAGGATTTTTGTAAAAATCAAATCATGATAATAGCTCTTCTTACAATGGGTCGCAAAAACATGTAGTTTAATTTAAGTTAAATTGCTTAGTTTTAAAATATGAATAATTATATGCTACCAAATAAACATTTATTTCAGTAAATTTAATTACCTTGGTTAAATATATAACTTATTATTTCACTGTTCTGCATAAGAATCCTCCCTCTCAAACTAATGTGCTATTTTGTTGTTTTCCACCTATGTAACCGTTACACTGACCTGTAAATTGTCATGTAACGTCCAGTATCGAGAGAACAAGAACATGGCCATGCCATTAAATCCATCGAGTGGGGAGTGTCTATTGACTCTTTGAAGACAAGTCAAAAGACAGTTTCATTGTTTAATGAAAATGACCAACCATCTATTCCCGTGGGTCATGTTATAATTATAAAAGAAACAGACGATAATATGCGTATATTACTTCAAAGCATACAAAGATCATAAATGGAATATCTGCGGCGATCTAAAATATGTTGCAGTATTTACAGCACTGCAAAAAAAATCAAATATTGTTGTTGTACCTTCAAACGTGAAACGAAAATACAAGCAAAAAAAGACAAACTAGTTGTTTTTAATCGTGTTATACTTTTTTCGATACAAAATGAAGTACATTTAATAAACATAGACCAATGATATTTGGTATAGTAGGAGAGCTTGTGAACTACCCGACTAACCCATTTCTCACAAAGCTAGAAACTTATTAAATATTATTCTACTATCGGTTAATTATGAAAGTACCGTTCTGGCAGGCATTCCCCGGATATTTTATCATCCCTTAAAATTTTAAAAATGTAAAAAAAAGTTTTAACCTGCTTCCACAAAGCTAAAATTTTAATATGATGTAATTTACATATGTATGAGTCGAAAAAAAAATTGACAACCTATTTTGATGGTTACAAGTATGTGCTAGACGATAGTAAAGTTGTCGGATATAATTTAGGTATAACCTGCTCCCACAAGGCTAAAATTTTAAGGATATATTCTTTTAATAGTTGGAAAAGTATATTTATACTGCCAGACTATTCTGATGGTGGCAAGGTAGGGTGTCTCGTATTATTTTATTTTCAAATTTCGAGACCCCTCAAAAGTTGCGTTATTAGTTGTAGATTACCATAAAAATAATAAAAAAAAAGATAAAAAAATATCTTGGGGGCTCTACAGGCATTCTTATTTTTTTAAAAGTCACTTAAATTTCCATTTCCAAGGAACGGTAGAGCCTTAAGATGACAAATATTGAATTAAATTTGATGATAATTGTAATCTCTGTATCAAAACGCAACTTTTGATACCTCTTGCGAAGCCGTAGCTCAAAATTGTGTATGAACTATTTAGAGTTAATGTTACGAAACCCCTAAAAAGGCCAATTTTAGAAACTTCAAGGACCGGTAGGAGGCCTCAAGATGACAAATATTTAATTAAATTTAATGATAATCGTAATATCTGTATCAAAACGCAACTTTTGATACCACTTGCGTAGCCGTAGCTCAAAAAAAAATCCCCATACACGGACGGGACAGCTTATTGCAAGGGTCTTCTAGACCAGTATATAATAGTCTATTCTAAAAAACGATGAGATGATACATGATTATCATTTCGATTCAGAAGATGAGGACTAATAAGTTAGGACAATAATGTATGCAGACCTGTAAGAAGTTTTACTGGTATCTATTTGTTAACATAAATAAAACCTAAACTTCACATGTAACTTTGTTTGTCTTCCATTTAATTAATCTTTTATCATATCTTCACAATACACAATAAATATATCCTCTCTTTCTGAGTATGAAGCTCATACGAGTCTGTTGCGCCCGCACTCTTGTCGATCGCCCTGACTATTATATACTGGTCTGGAAGACCCTTGCAACCATCAGAATAGTCTGGCAGTTTAATTATACTTTTCCAACTATTGAAAGCATATGCCCTTAAAATTTTAGCCTTGTGGGAGCACGTTATAAATTGCCATCCCAACGACAACTTTACTATCGTCTGGCACATACTTGAAACCATCAAAATAAGTTGTCAATTTTTTTTCAACTCACACATATGTAAATTACATCATATCAGAATTTTAGCTTTGTGGAAGTAGGTTAAATTTTTTTTTCACATTTTCAAAATTTTAAGGGATGATAAAGTAACCGGAGGATACCTGCCAGAAGTGTATTTTCATAATTAGACCAATAGTAAAATATTATTTAAAAATTTTCTAGCTTTTTGGGAAATGGGTAAGTCTGATGGTTCACTGGGTCTTAGACTAGTAAAGGTGTTTATATTTTCCAAAGCTATCTTACAATAATATTTGTAATTATCTGCTAAGAAGAATAAAGGTTAAAATATGCAAGCCTTGACGTTTTTTTGTGTATCTTTTTTGGGGTTAAAAATTGGCAGTTTAAGAAATTATTTGTGAATGCTGCCATTGTACTCGTCAAATGTGCCGTTTTTAAGTAAAAAAAGCAATTAAATACAAAGTCAGCGATACAAATAAGTTATACAAAAGATCAATGGAAAAACCATTGACGGTCGCAGATTTTAACCCTTTTCCAGAGAAACAGATAATTACAAATATTGTTGTAAGGAAGCTTGGAAAAACATAAACATACAACCCAAATGTCATGCGTCTTTATTTATTCATATTTATAAAATTTAAAAAAAAATCTTAGAATTTTTTGCCCTGTAGTTTAATAGTTAAAAAGTTTTGGACATATGTTTATACGAACTTTTTTTCGTATTTTTATCCAAGGAGCCCGTCTGTAAAATTTTTCGAAATATAAAAAAACACCCTGTATAGCGACATAAATAATCAAAAAACAATGTTATTCATTATAAATTATTTTAAGTATCTCTAAGCGTAGTTTAAACATTTACAATTTCCATTTAAACAATCCAATTATATATAGGAAACTTAAATTATTAAAAAGAGCCAATTATTTCCATCTGTTACTATATACCAATGAAAAATTTTCTCTCAGTCTTGCTATGATGGATATAGAAGAGAAGATCTCTCTCAATTTGCACCAGGCAATCGTTTCTAATTCCTGCAAAAAGCCAATTAGTAATTAGCAAATTTGCTGGCAATTCGGTAAAAGATAAAGAGAAAGTGATTGAGTATTTTAATTTTGCGAAACTTTGATACAATCTCGTCAAGTGGGTGGTTTAGTGGCGGCTTGTGGTTTGTCAACATATTTTCAAAACAGAATTTAGATGAAATAGTTATAATATAGCAAATACACACAAACTTTATTTTTTGAAATAGAAGTACAGGGTCTTTGATTATATCTATGTGGCACCTGAAGCCTTTATATTTAAAGATAGAAAAAAATGTTTTATATAGAAGTTGTAGGTTTTTTTCCATATTATCTTTTGAAATTATCAGTAAAAAATATCGCATTAAAAAAATGGAAAAATATGTGTAACTTTAACTTTTTAAAATAGAACACCCTGTATTTTATAGGCTACAACAAAAGTTTTTTTCTGATTTCAAATATATATACAATGATGATATTTAAGTCACCCATATTTGAGATATTTTGGCTTAAATTATAAATACATTTTAAAAAAAGCATATATTAGTATCAAAAAAGCCATGAAAACAATAAAATTGTTTTAATAAATTTCACGTCCCAATATTGTAAAAAGTTGAAGTTTATCATTTTAACTATTAACAATAAATGATATTGCTTTTTGTCAAAAGGCTATTTAGAAGAACAAAAAGTCGCTGTTGTGCGTCTTTTTTATTGCCACAATAATAATGTGACGACATAGCAAAGAGAATATCACTTACTATATAGTCCAAGAAAATAGGTCGTAAAATACGAATTTGAGGTTAAAACTTTAATTTTTAATATAAGTTACTTTGAAAAATCTAAAAACGAACTGTATATTTTTTTTGTACTCACCTCCGGGAAGGAGAGAAAAAAAAAATAAAAAAGTGTATTTTTTTAATTTTGAGAAAGCGGTAAGTCCTAGAAAAAAAGTTTTAAATAAAAGTTGTAGAACGTGAAATTCTACATAAAAATGACTATATAACTTTTTTTCCCACAATTAAAAATAACTAAGATAGGGTAGCTAGAAGCTAGGGGATGATAACAGAAACTTTAAAAAATCATAAATTATTGGAAAATTAAAAATCTCATAGTTCTTTTTTTAATTATTTCTATAATTAACAACTTTAATTGTAGAGATTTTTTTGCTCTAGAATTAAAGTTGTTAGTTATATAAATAATTAAAAAAAACTATAAGTTTTTTAATTTTCCAATAATTTATGATTTTTTTAAAGTTGCTGTTATCATCAGCTTCTAGCTACCCTATCTCAGTTAATTTCAATTTTAGGAAAAAAAATTATAAAATTATTTTTATGTAGAATTTTACGTTTTACAACTTTTATTTAAAACTTTTTTTCTAGGACTTACGGTTTTTCAAAATTTAAAAAAAAACAACTTTTTTATTATTTTTTTCACCCCTTCCCGGGAGTGAATTCAAAAAAAAAATACAGTTCGTTTTTAGATTCTTCAAAGTAACTTATTCAAAAATTCAAGTTTTAACCTCATATTCGTATTTTACGACCTATTTTCTTGGACTAATATCCTTAACAACAGATACCATCTATAGACACTATTAAATACATAGTAAGAAAGTTTAGTTAACGAAAAAGCCAAAAAATAAGAAAAAGGGCTGTAGCCGAAATGAAAACGAAGATTTGAATATCCTGTTTTTTTTTCAGGATAATTATTATACTTTTTCTATTGGACTAGCACTAAAATTTTAATAATTTAAGAAAATCCTGAAATATCAATCCCGGATGCGGCATCTGAACTTAATAAAACATATTATAAAATTTATTGAATTTTAAAATTATACAAATTTCAACCTTATAAATTTATGTCCGTTCAGAATCTTTCTAAACAAAACATGCAGGTTCGACCTAAGTAAGTTTATGCAGCCGGATCCAGAGTTTTTAAATAACATTCTTTTCACCGACGAGTCTTCCTTCACAATAGAAGAAAAATTTGTTCGCAAAAATTAACATTATTGCTCCAAAGAAAACCCTCACCAAAATTCAGCAACACAACATTTTTAATATTTCCATGGCTTTCTTTATACTAATTTGAAACTTTTTGCAATTTAATATTATTTAATCTAAAATATACTAAGTGACATAGAAATCCGAACACCCAGTTTAAATGATTTTATTTTAATATAATTTTGTATAAGTACTTAATGAAGCATAATAAGTAAATTATTAAAATATTGCATTGCTTTAAAGCCCTTTCACCTTTAATAATGTGTGGATGCACCCCGCATTCTCCAACGCGTCTGGGCGTGCTTCTGATCAGGTGGTCAATGTCCTCCTGTGGTATCTCATTCCAGGCAATCACCAACTCCTCTCGAAGTTCTCCTAGAGTCTGAGAGGACGTTGCAAATTGAACAATCTCCTACCCATCATATCCCACACGTGTTCAATTGGGGATAAGTCGGGAGATCTTGGTGGCCATGGTAACAATGTGACATTATTATGTTGAAAGAAGTCCATTGTGACTCTTGCAACATGTGGTCGTGCATTATCTTGTTGGAAAGTTAGATTTGCCAGGGTGTCAAGATATGGTAAAAGATGGGGTTCTAGAACCTCTTGGATATAACGCTGCGCGGTCATGTTACCTCTGATGAAGATTAGAGGTGACCTGGAACCATAAGCTATAGCACCCCAAACCATAACTCCAACAGTGTGATAAACATGTCTTTCAACAAAAAACTGTGGATTCCTCCTTTCACCACGTCGCCTTCTAACCCTGGCTCGACCATCGTGCATGCCTGAACAAAATCGAGACTCGTCACTAAAAACAATACTGTTCCATTCCTGATCCCAGAGTGACCGTTCTCTGCACCACTCAAGGCAATTACGCCGGTGTTCTGGAGTTAAAGGGAGGACCCAGTGTGGTCGGTATGAAAACATGCCAAAACTTCTCATTCGTCGGTAAACAGTTCGCATGCCAATAGGTCTTCCATGTTCTGCAAACCATTCATTTGCAATGGACCTGGTAGTGGAGAAACGGTCCCTTAAAGCCAATAATCTTAGGCGACGATCTTCATGGTCTGTTGTTCTACGGCGGCGTCCAGTGCCCCTTGCTCTTCGCGTACGGCCTTCTTGAAGCCATGCCTGACAACACCTAACCACAGTATCTACACTTCTTTGCACTCTAACTGCAATTTCCCGAAAAGAAAGTCCAGCTTCTCGAAGTCCCACTATACGGCCCCTCTCAAACTCACTAAGTTGACGAAATCGTACGGTCCCCATATCGGGCATCGTAACCAATCGAAAGGGAATGTCAAAACCCAAAAAAACCCCAAAATTTGGATCTTTCTGCGGTAAAAACTTTTTAGATTGTTAGTGTTTAAAAAAAAAAAGCAGTAAAAAACCAAAATCTCAGACGAAAAGGCTGAAAACCATAATTGTTATTTTCAGTAAGATAAATAAATTTAAAATTTTTTTTAAAAAAATAAAACCTTTAAACTGGGTGTTGGGATTTCTATATCTCAAAAATGGTTTTATAAAACTTTTTTTTATCTTCAAAAATAAATTAATACCCGTAAATGTAATCAAAGCCTTACATTCTTCCTTTTGTCAGCAATAAATTTTTGAATCACTTTATCATTCAAGTTCAAAATGTCCTCATTATAATTTTTATATAGAACATTCAAAACATTTTCTTTTTTTGTCCATATTTTTTTTAAAAAATTTTTTTAAATAATTTTAAGTTGAGAAAACCTTTTTTTTCGGATATGGTACCCTTAAAATGCAAAAAAAGATTTTTAAAACCTAAACTTTTTTTTTAAAAGTCAATTTTTTTTTTCACTGTAAAAAAAGATCTGTTTGTTTCAACCCGAACAAAGATCAAGGGCAAAATGGGAACCCCTAAGAAACCAGGCATCGTCGTTTTGTCATCCCCCACTTATTTCGTTAACAGTGTTGCCAGATAAAGTGAAGAAAACTTAACCGGGGTTCCCCAAAAATCGTGTAAAATCTTAAATTAAAACAGCGTTAAATATTACTTTAAAATAAAAAAAAAAACAAGTAATAAAAAAGGAAGACACTAACACATTTATTTATTTTAATAAATAAAACATCATATTATTCTTTTTTAAAAAAACCCAAAAAAACCAAATACAGAACATATCTTATTATATTACGAAACTCAGAAAAACTTGAGTCTTCATTAAACCTTTTAAAATATTGCCAAGTTTTTTTCTATTTTTTTTAAATTAAAATCATGACATGTTTTATTTTCCAAAAATTTTTTGACAAAAGGTTCTTTGTTTTTTTTTCAATTTATTGGAAACTGGGTTTTAATTGGTTTATTTGGGGAATACCCTTTCTGAGCACTCGAATGAGGCAAACAAAAAAATTTAAAAAAAAAATTTAGTTAAAAATTTGGGGAAATTTTTGGGGAATCCCCCCCTTTTCACATAAACAATATCCTTCCCCAAAAGTTGCAAATCTTTTTTGCCTTCCCCAGGATAATTTTTTTTAAAAAGCCATTCATTATCCAGATCCTGCATTTTTCAGGGTGAACTAAATTTGGAAAAAAAATGCTATGTCGAAATTGTGTTTTTTTTTTTGATTTTTCCTCATGGGTCCAAAAATTTAAATTTTTTAGACCGAGTTTTTAAAAACTCAGAAATTTGTTTTTTTCTTTCCCATAAAAACTAAACATTTCCTTTGACAATGAAAAAAATTTTTTAATTATTCGCAATTGATGCCCCAAAGTACATAGTCAATGATTAAAAAAATTTTGGGTTTTTTAATCAATTTCATATATCTTTTTTTTTAAAAATCTCGCTTAATGTAACAATCCATTTCGTTTTAAAACCATGTCACTTCCACATATATTTTTTGTAATGTGGTTTTTCCTTTGCATTAAAAGGTTTGCTGATTAAATAAAGGTAGTATTTGCCAAAAAACAAGATATAATTTTTTTTTTGGGGGTTTTTCAATTTTCCTAAAATATTTCCGCTTCAAACTCCTTCATAAACTTGCTCGTAAAAAGAGGGTTAAGGGGGTATTGTGAAATAAGTCTTTTTTTAAAACTGATTCAAAGAAAGCCATCTCGTTTGTGATGGATGGAGGATTTTATGAGGCAATACATTTGCAAACTCTTTAAATTTTTGTACATCAAACCTTTTGGATTTTGAAAGAAGTTATAAACCTAAAATAACAAAAAAAAATGAATAAAAATATATGTCCAAAATTTTTATGAATACTTAAACCCTTGTTTGTGTTCGATTTCATTTGGTAAATTTTTCCCCATGCGGGGGGGTGCGCAAAGGTGAAAACTGGGGGAAATACACTTCATGGAAAAGATTTGGACATTTTTCTTTAATCTACTGGCCAAAAATTTTGCCCCCATCATATTGTTTCTCCACAACAAAACCTATGTTTTTTCCCCAAAGGATGTTTTTTTTTGAAAAAGCCCAATTAATGTAAAAAGGAGCCCCGTTGCTTCCTTAACTGGCAAGAGGGCTAGAAAAATGTCTTTTACATTAAAATTAACCACAACTCGGGCAACAAGGCACAAATGCTTCAAACAGGTCCTATCTGTTGATTCGTCTGCTATTAAACTAAATTTATTTGTACGTAGAATATCCATCAATTGTTGTTTACCCTCATCGCCATAACATTTTTTATTACGTTAGTCATTTTTTGCGGTTACATTTGATAGCCTGTGCAATTTCGGAATCTGGACAAATATTTTTAAGTAACCTGGGAATATGTTCCATTATTCTCACAGGCAAGTTATGCTCTACTATAAACCCAGCAAGTCCAAAACACCTTCCTTGGTATTTTGGTCGATATTTTTTGTTTGTTTACTAAACACTGACGAGACAGATGGTTGCGATGAGATGGTTGATATTGACTGTATATGTTTCGCAGTGGCACTATGCTTTTTAATTTCTTTTTTCCCCTCGCTATAAGGATATCGCAATTGCAGAATTTACACCTAAAATAATAGGTACTTACTTTTTTATAATTTATTGGAAAAAATTACCATACCATGCATAAGTCGGGCCCTTTTTACTTGACTGGACCCACTTCCACTTCTTTCCCATTCTTTTTAAATTTCTGCTTATAGTCCGCACTTTTCAGTTTCTTTTTAGGCGGACTCCCCTGGCAAAATTTCAGTCGTTTCAACACTTCACTCTCAATTAGAAGTGTCCGACATTTTATTTTATTTAACACAAAATAACAAAGCAATATTGAAAATATAATTCACAGTTTTTGACAAAAATCCGTAAAAGGAGAGAGTCAGAAAATGAACGACGCCGGGCCCGATTAGAACTTAGAACGAACATAAACTGGCTGTATGGGATTCCCAGAAAAATCGCAGGGTCGACAATTTGATCCATGAAAATTTCCTCATAATTGACATAATATAAATATGATTGGGCAGTCGATTAGTCGATTATTATTTTATTAATAAATTTAAAAATTGAAGATTTAATGAAAAGTGATTACTTTTTCTGAAAAATCTAAGATTTGTTACTTCATTCGTGTAATCGTTAAAAAGGACTGAAATCGTGTAATTACATGATTAATCGTGTAATCTGGCAAAACTGGATTCAATGCTTTTTCGTCTAACAGCGGTTTTTCAAGAGTCTAGCTGCATTTCAAATCTCGACTGATCTCGGCTGTAGTACAAGAACAGCCCGATAAACACGTAGAGATTTCGTGCAGTATAATTTGTATTTAATATTTGACCCTACAGTTATGTCTTCTTAATTAATATATGTATAAGTAAGTATTTTTTAAATTTATTTACATTAAATATATTAATGGAATGTAAACATTATGTTTATGATGACGTTTATGATTTATTTCTAAGAAGGTCGCTGGATCGAATGGCACTTCAAGATCGATTTGCTCCTATCACCTATTTTTTATAAGATAAATAATTTTTCTTTGCATCCTTCTAATAGAATGAAAAAAGGCTATGGAAAAACTAATTTTCATTTTTGTTTAGTTTCTACTTTGTAATCAGTTTCATCTGTAAAGTTATCATAATTGTTCTATATAAATTAATGTTAAAAATTCTGCACTTTTTGCTCTTATTTTAGTTTGCAAATTCATTACAGTTTTTGATACAAATTTATGATAATTATTTATTATATTCAATGCAGATATTATTTAAACTTTTAATGCGCATCCTGCGGTTTTTAAAAAAGGAGTAAATAAAATACGAAATAAGCAACCATAACAAATTGCTGCAAATAATCCATAATTGTTAACAAATGCAACGGAAATGCCTTTCTGATAATCGCAACTGGTCAAAAGTAATCAAGTTTTTGTTAATCTAATAAGCGTAATATTGAAAGTGTAGATTCTTTATGCATTTATATAATTTAATTATGCAAACTCATTTAAATAAAAATTAATTTTGATTTCTGGACGTCAAAAGAAATTAATTAAGTAAATATTTGTTATATTATGTTTTTTTTAATAACTTGAGCAATATTAGATTTTTATTACATATCTAGTAGACAATGCAATGGATGACGCACAGTGGGAAATATGGGAAACAATTCAGGCCACGCGTCAGGCTGGTGGTGATTTTTGTTATTTTTTATCTTCAATGAAGTTATATTTTATAAAATATATATCTGATAAAATAATTGCCATATTTACCCACAGCGATCTTAAATTGAGATATAAATCATTTACCTCCAAAACAAAAAAAATGTAATATTTGGTGACTAAAAGTTTGATAAATCGAAAGAAATAATTACGGAAATGCAAGACAGTGCTATATTCTCAATTTAAACCCAAAACACCGATTCCTTTTTTTTACTTTTTGTCACCATGTATTGCAGAACGAGGTTTTTTGGTTTAGGGGTCAATGAGTTGATATCCCAATTTAGGATGTCATGAGATACCTGCTAAATAAATATAGCAGGTATCTCATCATAAATAAAAATATAACACTACTAAAAATGAATAAGAAAAAAATCAGCATTAAAATTGACGTGTGGCCTGAATTGGTTCCTATACTTCCCTTTATGTGACGTAACTTTTCGTATAGATCATTTTTTCGTTAATTAAATGCATATTAAAACAAACATTAACATTTTATTTACTTGTAAAATATTGCAATTATTTTTAATATATAAATAATAGCAGCTTTACGACTTTTTTTCTAAAAATCGTTGCTTATAGAAAGTCAGAATTACTTTGCACGAATCTTTTTCGGAGAGTTATTGCGTCATAGAAGGCAATACAGAAACACTTTAATGAGATATATGACCGTCGAATTACTAGAAGACTGTTAAATTATGTTGATGATTATGATATATCAAATCGGTCCAATAATTGAGAGAATGGATAGTATGCGGAAAGCAATCTCGACCGTTCGTTCATGTAGGTTCCCATAAAAGTGCACTGGTAACTGTAAGAAGACAAGACTGCAAGAAAAACAAAAATTACTTGATTTGTCAAAAAATGTTGAAATAGTATATTGCATTACCAGTACGGAAATGATGATATTTCCGTGCGCGCGTGACAAATTCTCGTGTGACGCGCAACAGAACACGGGAAGTCATGCAAGAACGAAAAAATCCATTTCTGGACGTGTAATGAACGATATTTTTTACCTAAGTATAATTAGGTACCTGAAAACAACCTAATCAAACTAAAAACAATAAAACAAATTAACAAAAAAAAATTACGAGCTAATTAAATCTAAGAAAATTAATTTTGGACGAAACCGTTATGATTAATGGTTATATTTATTGTACAATTCGTATTATTTTTGAAGCTCAATCCCTTTTGTATTTCTTTTTAGTTGAACTAAAGATGTTGAAGCGGAGTGTTCGTGTATGTTTTGGTTCTCTTGATTGACTGTTACTTTTGTAGTTTCCAAGTTACAAGGCCTAAACAACTTTTGGGATACTTCAATTTTTCTTTGTATAGACTCCTCTATATATCCTTCTGCTACATTGGAAGAAAGCCATCCTCCGTGTCTTTTCAAAGTGAGCAAATCACCGCCGCTTTTTACCAACATGGTAGCCGAAGAACGCCTTAGCCCATGTCTGGTGTATTTTTCGTGATTTTTTAGTTTTAAGTATTTTGCAACAAGTTTTGGAATACCACTGATAGTATGGCACCCAACATGTTGAGCGGAACATCTTTGGTTTCGGTATGCAACAAATAATCTTCTACTCTCCATATTTTTAGGGCGGAGATCTGCGTATTTACGGTAAAGTGTGCAGGGATTGAATTTGCAATTTCCATTGGTAATGGTAAAACTTCTTGACCTGTGAGTTTTTCCATCTCGTAAGAACACGACAAGGAAACGCCCATTATCTTCCACATCGTCTAAACTCAAACGTATTAAATCATCTCTGCGGCATGCGCCGAAGATGCCAAACACTAAAATAACTTTTGCTAGTAGATATTGTCCATCTGAAGCTTCACATAAAAATTTGGTTACTTGTCCTGATGTAAGAACCTTGAATTTCTTTGGTACATATCCTACCGCTTGTCGTTTTAAAAAAGCGATAGTTTTTGGATATTGGTTGTGAGTATTTTCTTTTATTGCCGAACAACTCTTTAACATGGAGAATCGACTCCATAAGGTGGATGACTTCATAAATTTGACTTTTTCAGAAAAATAAACTAAGAGAATATCGTCACTCACAATTTTGATTCTTTTCTGAGTCCGCCATTCGGTAAAAATGTGATATTCATGTTCATATCTCAACCTGAATTCCACTGGTAATAAATCTGCACTCACTTCTGCCGCTTGTTGTAATATAATATCGGGAATATCCGGATTTTCTTCCAAATCTGAATTCATTTTTTGAAAATGGCATAAATTTCATTGACAGAAAATAAAATATGTCATTAATAAATAAATCGTTGTTATGTACAGTTTCCATGGATGTTCTGAAAATGTCATATTTTTTGTATTTTATACACAGTTGAAAATGTAGTATTTTCAGGTAAGTATAATAAAAAATAGCTTATTATTATTTTTTAGTACTGTGATGAATTTCGTAGTACTTTCTTTAAAAATATACATGATATATGAACCAGACCTAATTATTTGATTTGTGATGTACAGGAGTGATTTAATAGTTTTATGAAAAAAAAAATGGTTTTGCTGAAACAAATATTCTTACAAATTTTACAAGATCTATTTTGTTTATCTTATACCTTCTTTGCAGATAATACCGTGCTATTAGATCCTTTTCTATGATTTGTGAAAGTAAATGTAAATGTATTTTTATTTTGTTAAATACAGTAAGATTCTAAAGGAAAAAATATTAAAAACGCTTTAAAACCTTAAATTTATTTTAATAAACAAATTAATTTAATTTCTTTATTACAATAATTAAAACTGCAAACATTATCATTTTATTAAAGTCATTCATTGTAACAGTAATTGTCGGTTTACTAACAAGTTTTTTGTTGGTAAAGTGTACAACCAGTTAATAGAGAAATTTTACTATTAAAATAGATGTTGTTTTTGCGAACTTCCTTACTGTACATTTTTTTAGCCATTTAAGATGATGGACCAAAATCACTCATGCGTTTTTGAAAGCAGTAAATATATTTAAATATGGTTAGACTCATTAATAACAAGTATGACAAGCACAAGAATTGTTATTTTGGAAACGCTTTTATCAGAAGTTTTTTATATATCATTTGACATTAAAGTTCAAAAAAGCGTAAAAGTAGATTTAAAAAGTTCTAAAAAAAGTCATTTTTATTTAATAAACTCGCGAGTATTATATAGAAATTATATACAGGGTGTTACAGAATGTTGTGAGGAAAATTTGGGGGTAGATTGTACATTCAAAAATATGAAAAAAAATTCATATAAACATGGGTCCGGAAATGCTTCGTTTTTATGATATAGGGTGATTAATTTTTTTGTCTTTTATAGTTTATTTCACATTTCTCGAAAACTCGTGAAGATATTAAGATGAGTTTTTGTACACGCAAATGTATACATATAGGTCAAATTTATTCGTACAAAATTGTTTTCTAAGGCACTTAGATCAGTGGCGTTCGTGCTGGTAAGTACTTATTTTTAGCGAAAAAAACTGCACACCACCGTTTGTTTCAAAAATTGGTATTGCTCTCTTAAAGCCAGTTTAATTACGCTTAAAAAGTACCTCCTGGACTTTTTCGTTCTGACTTACCGTTTTCGAAATAAAACTAAAAGTACACTTAGCTGTTTCATGTTTTATTTATAATTTTATTGTTGTATTTGTACGAATTGTTCAAGAATAATGTATTCGATTCAAACTTTAGATCAAATGCTGTAAATGGCTTCCCTCTGCGTTAATGCATGCTGTAAATCGCATTCGAATATTTTTTCTGTCCCTTCGAAATATTTGAGGTCTCCGGCGAAAACAGCTTATACGGATACGGATTAAAAAATTAATTTTTATTTCGAAAACGGTAAGTCAGGACGACAAAGTCCAGGAGGTATTTTTTAAGCAGAATTACACTGGCTTTAAGAAGGCAATACTAATTTTTGCGAAAACCAGTTGCGTACAGTTTTCTTCGCTAAAAATAAGAACTTACCGGCATAAACGCTACTGATCTAAGTCCCTTAAAAAATAATTTTGTACATGTAAATGTGACTTATAATAATACATTTGCGTGTAGCAAAACTTATCTCAATATCTCCACGGGTTTCCGAGAAATATGAAATAAACTTTAAAAGGCAAAAAACTTTAAACACCCCGTATCATAAAAACAAAGCATTTTCGACCCATGTTTATATGAACTTTTTTTCTTATTTTTACATGCAGAATCTGCACCTTAATTTTCCTCACAACATTCTGTAACACCCTGTATATGTTTTCCTAAAAAATGCCAACGCCGAAAACTTTTTGAGATTTACCACTTTAACTAGATGCATGTGAAAGTTATTTTAAAATAACTAAAATGAGATAATAATTACATTCTATGTTTAATTTTCCTATTCAAAAGTGATATTTACGTGTTGGTTATTAAAACATTTTTTTTTTAATTTCCTACAAAAAGAAATAATTTTAGGCCAATCAGAAAATGTATATTTAAAACTTGAGAAAAAAAGTGTAATTTGTTAAGAAAAAAATTCTTTTTTCTTAGACCTTTCTTCGACCTTCATCAAATTTATGGTAGAAACACAGTGGTAATAACAAACTGGTTCAGTACCGTGTCGTCGAATCACTTAGTATACAGCGGGTATGTAACAGCCTATTACTTTCTTATTTACAGATATTATTATACAATGGGGGCTAAAGCGCGTACCTTCCCTTTTTTGGGACAAATAATTTATGTTTGCAACTCCCGGTTTAACCGGAAGTAACTAAAATTATTTTTTCCAAATACCAATCTGTAGATTTGCCTAAAAATTATTTTTCTAACCATGTGTCACAA
>JAHBCN010000633.1:210765-252898 GCA_019359885.1 Listronotus oregonensis
TGCCCCACCCTGTATATATATATATGTATATATATATATATATATATATATATATATATATATATATATATATATATATATATATATATATATATATTTTAATATATATATATTGTTGTCTTCGGCATAATTTAATTCATTGAGGAAATTCGCATATGAGGCTTATTTCTCAATAAAATAAAGGTTTTTTAAGGTTCAGTTCTATAAAAAAATAAATTTTAGATTTTTGAAGTTGTGTCACTTTTAAAGGAGGGGTGTGGGTTTTTTTTTAATATGAGGAAAGCCACAAATGTGACCCGGTTCAGACCTCGTTAAATGATCCCTGTGACACCGCCGGTTTGGATAATCTTAAGTGAATGTAACCAATAACTTGACTTTTAAAATGCTACTTCCTAAAGTCTATTTCCCTAATTATAAAGCAATAATACTTTACGCTTCTTAATGTATTATTCTGTTCACACCACATTCCATTTTTTTTTATTTTATGTATCCTGTAATTATTCAAATCAATGTGTTGACATTTATAGCACAAAGCCAAGAAATCCTTGGTATTTAGTTTTTTTTTAAGTCAGGATGAAGTAATTAACAAATACTACAAAGGTTGTGCCTATGAATATTTTGCAGATTCTAGAAATTCTAGAAATGTTAAATAAATATGAATTGATAATTATTACCTTTTCTAATATTATTTTTAATTAACATAATCGGTATACCATCTTTATATAAAACCACACTAACTTTTTTAAGGCTTCAAAGTTTTAGTTATTAATTAGTATTATCTTTGTTATTAGTTCATTTTCAATGTCTAATTAGAAATCTTGATTTTTATTTTATAATGGGCACCTTGCATAAAATGTATTTTAATTTAAAAACAAGTCAAATCTTTTTTTGCCTATTAAAGAATCATTTGATAAATATATTTTCTCATAAAAAATAGTTTTGGCGTAATTACGATTTAAAGTTCACGTCTGGCCCTTTAAATTTGACGTCAGACAAAAACGGCTTCTGACGAAACGAGGACTGCTCAAGGAAGTTTAAAGATTTATGGAAGGCCAATGCTGTAGAACAAAATTGTCCAGGCATGCAGGGACAGCTGGAATAGGGGAACAGGCCCCGCGGAATTTGCGCAATGAACAGTAGGTCAGGTCCGGACTTCCATAATTCTTTATTACCATGTGTAAAGTTGACATCATCAAATGTCAAATTCAAACTCACTATATTTTCACTGTTTTTTTATTTTTGCACAACATTGTTGGTTATTAAACGAAACTATTATAGAATATTAAAAATTATTGTGTAATAGTATTGATGGCGCCACTTCATAGCTTCACCACCACACATAGTTCTATTTAAATGGTCGATATTTTTGGAAGTTTTATATTTCTACCAAAAATCTTAATAAAATAAAAACACGTTTTTTTTAAATAAATTTTAAACATTTTATGATAGTTTCGTGTACGTATCACCAATTTTGTGATAAAAGAAGGGCAAGATAGTGTAAATGAGTTTAATTTAATTATCATATTTAAGGATCGATATCTGAAAAATAAAACTTTATCGAGAAACAGTTACTTTAGATTTGTAATCAGCGCCACCGCTGCACCGTACGCAAGTAAAAGCTTACCATAATTTAGACTAGTTGTTTGTGTTTTAGGGTCATGCAATATTTTTGAAATTGATAATTTGTATAAAAGTACAATAAAATAGTGTCACCTCATGCAGGTAACATAAACAAATTTACCGAAAAGGATAGAATTTTTTACATAAGAATTTTTTATTTTTATTTTTTAATCTTGGGATAGTCCACCAAGGCTGAGTCTTTAATATAAATTTAACGTGGGTGTCTTAAGTGTGGTAAGAGGGAGTTTATTTTCACAAGACTTAAATATTTGGAAATTTGGAGAAGGGAAAAGTTCTGCGAGTTCAGATTATAGTGTGGACACTTTGGGGAGGACGAAACAAAAAAGGGGAAAGTTCGGAACCTCTTAAGTTGGACTATAAAATAATATATAAAAGTTGCACTACGCGTTTCTCTGTTTGAAACTGTGAGAGATATCATACTTGCCAACTTCTCGGAGCAGAAGCCGTTAAAATACCTATAAAAATGCGACATATCCCCTACAGCCCGTCGGTGGGTAAGAAAAGGAAGCTTTTCTGTAAGCGTAGTATCATTAATAAGACGAACAGCTCTTTTTTCAATGGAATCAAGGGATGATAAGAGTTATAGGAAACACCATTTCGCAGATATGAAAACAATATTCTAAAGATGGTCTAATTTGGAATACATACATGGTATACAGATTAGACGGAGAGAAATACTTTCTGGCTCGAAAGAGGAATCCAAGCTTTTTTGAAGCAGTTGAGGCTATGGATTTAATGTGTTTGTGCCACTTAAGGTTATTCTCAAAAGTAACGCCAAAATGATGAAATTATTTTTTTTCGCGACACCGAACATGACTGTGTCTTGGAGCATAAAACTGGACAAGATTTTTGAAGTCCAAATCAAGACTAGTTTAATGTCTGGTGAAAGAGATATTTGCATTGACCTGCGCGTGTTTTCCAAATCAGGCCAGTAGATTGGCTTAAGAAATGGGGCACCTCAGCATTAATTTAGGTAGAAACTGAAAGGATGACGTTACGATATTATAAGTAACAAACAATAAACACAAAATTATAGTCCCAATTTAATAAACACTAATCACTAAAATAAGGAGGTTTTTATTAATCAAAAAAACTTCTGCAACTACAAAATAAAATCACACAAGCAAAACAATCGAAATTAACACGGCGTATGGTTTCATACGCTCCGCGCTGTCGCACACGTAAACGGGATTCCGGCTCTGTCGAAAGTATAATATGTTGCCTACCCACACACTGATTTATCAGGTTGTATGTATGCAACACATTACAAAATTTTGTGAAATTTTATCACTGCGCAGAATCATAACGGTCCCTAATGACAATTGTTTTCATAGTGTTCCAGACATTTTTTGATCAAATAGGCCATAGGTGCTGAGTTCAGATTTTATTTTTTTTTTACTTCGTTCCGTTATTTCATTTAAAGCAAAAACAGAAAATCCATCGCACTCCTTTATTCCGATTTAGGATAAATCGGCTTAATATGAATTAAATATGCAACATAATTAATGTAGGGAAATTATTATCCCGTCAAAATCCATGTTAATAACAGAAAAAAGATTTAAAAACATTGGAGAAAACAGCTTAAATCTCTAAAATCGTTTGAGAAAAACACCTGGTAATAAGTTATCATGATTACAGACTCTTTTAATCAATGCATACATGTTTTGTTGTTGTAACCATGGTTGCTGATTTTTTAAATAAATGCAATACATTTTCTGTTTAGTTGTTTTTGTCAAACGAAAATAAACACATTATAATATTCTACTTTTTAAATAAAAAAACAATAACAATGACACCTATCCACTAATTGAAAATCCAAAGTGTTTCAATATCCAGATTAGCTTTTTTATTTACTCCGCTCTCATCCGAGATCTAATATTAGAACTTAACCGCAGTGACCTGTGTCAGCGACGCATTGTGAGTATATGTCAGCCTCTCGTGACGTCATTATCGTTTTGGCGCTAACGTTTTAAACTTGATTTTAGATGCTTCTAGCTCTGTTATAAAATTCTGTATGAAAAAAAATGTTTAGCAGAAGTGTTATTTAGGCAGAAAGGGTTATTGTTTTAATTTATACATTAAGCGGTTAAAACTGTACTGACTAAAATTATTGGGCAACATAACCACTGCGTATTACCATAAAACCAATTTTTATTACTTCTTAAAAATTTACATAAAAAAGTAAAATTTATTCTAAAATGATAAAATTGACTATATAACAACTTGCGATTTTTACCAGATAATATGTTCTGCATGTTATAGTATTTTTCAAGATTTAAGAAAATGACTAGATATCGATTATCTCTGACTGCAATAAAAATCCTCGAAATTGGTCCTTTATGGCCATACCAACAGGGGCGAGAACAGTTCAGGTCCGCACTACGACATCGGCAAATAAGACATCATGAATACTTATATATTATTTCGGTCAGTTAGAAATACGATCCTGTACGGTCGGGTGAGATAATTAGGTCAACCTACCCTGATAGTACCATAAAATGCTGATTTCGAGGGTTTTTACTGCATTCAGAAGCAGTCGAGACTTTTAGTCATTTTCTTATATCTTGAAAAATACTATACACACATATTACAGAATCAAAAATTAAAATTTTTTGTAGGCCAATGTTTTAAAATTTTACATATAATCCTAAATGGAAATATTATTGTATAAATTAAAATAAAATATATGTAAATATCATCTATATTTTTTGTTTTATTTTATACATACTAATTCATTTAGATTTTACTTATTGTGCCACACTGTATAAGTACGGATATTTTTAGAACCTAAATATGCACTAATCCACAACACGTTTCGTAAAATTAGAAGAAGAAGATATTTTAATCATTAAGTCATGTCTCACAACAGTAAATATACTTTTATTCAGAACAAAAATAAGTAAAATTAAGACCAAAGTTAACCTATAATTTTCTTACTAAGAAAATTGTTCTTTCCGCACGAGTTCTTTTCCTGTAATGCGTTAAATTAGCCAAAAATAATACAAAAACAAACACGATACAGCATTATATAACAAAACAAATGCAAACTAATGCTATAAAATGGAAAGTTAAGGTTTGCATTTAATATGTTAATAGAAAGAAAGAAAAAGTTGTTTTTCCAAAACTACCCTCGCTAATATAAAATTCACCCTTAACCGAAGTTTTGTAAATAAACCCTATTAAAAACATAAATGTGGTATTTTTGTATAAATTCCGTTTAAAAACCAGATTTTTTTTTTAAATGTCTTACCTGCCTCCTAACATTTGTATTTAATAGTCCATTCAAAACGCAGGTCCCGGGTGCCCAATTTTGCTGATTCCGAATTTCGGGATCCCGCAGCTAAAAAGTTCCGGCATCACCCCTAAAAATGCAAAAAACACCTTTTAAATGAATTTTTTAACAAAAATTTGATAAAAAAAACTTATAAAAATGCTCTTTTGGCACCTAGAAAATACTACCAGGGTACGTTTTAGGGTCGCTGATTCCGAATTTTGGAGTCCTGAAACCTTTGAACCCTGGCGTCACCTCTAAAAGGGCAAAAAACACCCTTTTAAGGGTTTGTTTTTGTAAAAAAAAAACTTATACAAATGTTATTTGAGCACCTAAAAATACTCTTAGGGTACGTTTTTTGGGTCGCTGATTCCGAGCTTTGGAGTCCTGAAACCTTTGAACCCTTGCGTTACCTCCAAAAGGGCAAAAAACACCCTTTTAAGGGTTTGTTTTTGAAAAAAAACTTATAAAAATGTTACTTGAGCACCTAGAAAATACTCTCAGGGTTTTTTGGGTCGCTGATTCCGAATCTTAGAGTCCTGAAACCTTTGAACCTTTGCGTTACCTCTAAAAGGGCAAAAAACACCCTTTTAAGGGTTTGTTTTTGTAAAAAAAACTTATAAAAATGTTATTTGAGCACCTAGAAAATACTCTCAGGGTACGTTTTTTGGGTCGCTGATTCCGAATTTTGGAGTCCTGAAACCTTTGAACCCTTGCGTTACCTCTAAAAGGGCAAAAAACACCCTTTTAAGGGTTTGTTTTTGTAAAAAAAACTTATAAAAATGTTATTTTAGCACTTAGAAAATACTCTAAGGGTACGTTTTTTGGGTGGCTGATTCCGAATTTTGGAGTCCTGAAACCTTTGAACCCTTGCGTCACCTCTAAAAGGGCAAAAAACACCCTTTTAAGGGTTTGTTTTTGTAAAAAAAAAACTTACAAAAATGTTATTTGAGCACCTAGAAAATACTCTCAGGTTACGTTTTTTGGGTCGCTGATTCCGAATTTTGGAGTCCTGAAACCTTTGAACCCTTTCGTCACCTCTTAAAGGGCAAAAAACACCCTTTTAAGGGTTTGTTTTTGTAAAAAAAACTTATAAAAATGTTATTTGAGCACCTAGAAAATACTCTCAGGCTACGTTTTTTGGGTCGCTGATTCCGAATTTTGGAGTCCTGAAACCTTTGAACCCTTTCGTCACCTCTTAAAGGGCAAAAAACACCCTTTTAAGGGTTTGTTTTTGTAAAAAAAAACTTATAAAAATGTTATTTGAGCACCTAAAAAATACTCTCAGGGTACGTTTTTTGGATCGCTGATTCGAATTTTGGTCCTGAAACCTTGAACCCTTTCGTCCCTCTTAAAGGGCAAAAACACCCTTTTAAGGGTTTGTTTTTGTAAAAAAAACTTATAAAAATGTTATTTGAGCACCTAGAAAATACTCAGGTACGTTTTTGGGTCGGATCGAATTTTGGAGTCCTGAAACCTTTGAACCCTTTCGTTACCTCTTAAAGGGCAAAAAACACCATCTTAAGGGTTTGTTTTTGTAAAAAAAAACTTATAAAAATGTTATTTGAGCACCTAGAAAATACTCTCAGGCTACGTTTTTTGGGTCGCTGATTCCGATTTTGGATATTCCGAAACCCTTGACCCGGTACTTCCCTAAAAGGACAAAAACACCCTTTTAAGAGATTTTTTAAGAATAATACTAATAAAAAAAAATTAGAAATTATTTTATATTAATAAAAAATTCTATTTTTATGACATTTTATTACTTTAAGCCTAAATTAAATTTTCGAGTAATTTATTGGGGATGAAACAACCCGCAATCAACTCTAAAATATCGACAATTTAAAAAAATGCAAACAAAAAAAAATTGTGCTTTTTGCCTAAAATTTTGGATAAATAGACATTTTACGACCAAAAGGCAAAAAGCAATCAATTGTTTTTGTATTTTTTTTTCAATTGTACGATATTCTAGGGATGGATGATTGGGTGTTGTGTTACCCCCAGTAAATTACCAAAAAAATTAATTTAGGTTCAAATTAATATAATGTCATGAAAAATACAAATTTATGATTATTGAATAATTTCTATAAATTTTTCATAAGATTATTTAAAAAAAAATCTTAAAAATTGTTTTTGCCCTTTTAGGGGTGACGCTGGAGGTTAAAAGTTTTGGGACACCCAAATTCGGAATCAGCGACCCAAAAAACGTACCCTGAAAGTATTTTCTAGGTGCCTTAAGAACATTTTTTATAAGTTTTTTTTTAAACAAACCCTAAAAAGGGTGTTTTTTGCCCTTTTAGGGGTGACGCCGAATTTAAGGGTTTCGGGACCACAAAATTTGGAATTAGAGACCCAAAAACATACCCCGGGAGTATTTTTTACTTCCTAGGTGTCTTAAGAGCATTTTCATAAGTTTTTGATAAGGTTTTTGTTATAAAAAGGGTGTTTTTTGCATTTTTAGGGGTGATGTCAGAATTTCCGAGCTGTGGGATCCCGAAATTCGAAATCAGCTGCCCAAAAAACGTAGGTAGTCTCCACTTGCAGCGAAATTGGGCACCAAGGACCCGCGTTTTGAATGTACTACAAATATTTTATCGAAAATTCAACCGCAATAGTATATACCTCGTTGTACAAATATTCCGTGACGTTCTGGCCAATAAGTTCGCTGGCAGCCGGTATATAAAACAAATATTTACACTTGTATTATTAAGACTGAAGTAAAACAATACAAATTTATAGTCATAGTCCCTAAAAGATCCCAAAATACCTAACCAAAAAGCAGATGAGTTCTCAATGAACCTATCGCTTTAATTTATTGAAACAATATGTAATAATTCATTTATTTTACTTAGTTTATGGCGTATATGAACTGTGCCTTAGGCATTGCACGTTTTCCTTCTTTGGTAATTTAGTTTGCATGACGAGATATTATAGCCGCACCTTTTGCACTGGTATTTTATTTTATTTTTATTTATATTAAAAAGTTGATAGAATTTACTTACGCTCTTGTTAAAAAAATGTAACAAAACTGAAAATAGACATAACAAAATGACTTTATGTTAAATTTTTTTAAACTCAAATCTAATTTATAAAAATCTTAGAAAACTATAAGCATAAGCATAAAATAGTTATTTTTTTCCCTATTACTTTCTTCTTTAAATAACTTACTACTAACCAAGATTTTTATCAACTCTAATGTAGTACAGAAAGTCAAGTAAACTAATGGTAATTTATAAACATAATGTTCATATTTACGCTGCTCTCTTCTCTCTCTCTCTCTCTCTCTCTCTCTCTCTCTCTCTCTCTCTTTCTCTCGTTTATTTTAGCGGCAATAAAACAAATATAACTAACAACTAAACTAAACTAAACACCAGCAAAAAAACTGAGTAAAAAATGACAGTATTGACATTTAAATCAAACGTTAAAGATGCCAACTTCAAGTTTAGTCCAAGCCTTTTAGGTAAAAAAACAAGAGTTGTTGAATGTAAGAGGTGGCAGGCATGTTTTTGCTGGAAATCCTTTAGAAAGATGTATTTAACAAAAATGTTTTCTCTCAAAAATGACCAAAACACTGGTTAAATAGACAAAATGCAGAAAAAAATAAAAAACAATTTTTATTCTTTAAATCGCCCATAACTTTGTAAGTATTGGTCGTAGAAGAAAATTGTAGGAAGATAAAAGGTTCGAAACTAAATTTTTTACAACCTAAGATTAGTTAGAAATCGCAAAATGTATTACGCTTGTTGCAAAATAGCAATAGGCACAAGAACAAGGCAAAAATATAGTTTTTTGCACATTCGGCCAAATTAAACTTTATAAAAATGCATCATGCCAAATTTCGATGAGATCTGTTAATAGTTTTTGCACAATAATTTTACGATACAATTTCGTTTAAAAAATGGTCAATTTTGCAAATTTGATTTTATTTTAAATATAGGTTCTAGAGATCTTAGGCTTTTAAACGTTTTTAAAAAATTAAAATCGGATCATTTGGGCCCGGCACCATCCTCAATTGTTTAAAGTTATATACAATTGCTAAGATGGCTGTTTAAACAATGTTAACAAACGAAAAAATAACTCTTTTCTTTAAAATTATCCTGTTAGTAAAATATTATTAGAAATAAGAGAATAATGCCATATATACTAAGTGCAAGAAGTTGATACTTATAATTGAAAACGAAAATACAGTCGCAACCAAACTACCAAAGCCACCGGCAGGGGGGGTCAGACGGTGTCCGTCGACCCCCCTGGGTTTTTAAGAATTACTTAAAATAAAACATTTTTCTTCTAAATCCTTACATTTTATAATATTGCCTAAAACTTTAAATAAGTATGATTACTATTAAGAAATTAAAGTTGTGCTTTGTTTATTTGTGTTTTTAATTCAATTAATTACTGACTGGTAAATTGACTTTTCGACCCCCCTACGGCGGCCCTGCAAACCACGATTGCCGATTTAAAATTACCGTCATTAGTCAATTTGTTTATAAGCAAAAGTTTTTTCATAACTTTAAACAATTAATAAATCACCCAAATGATTATATTTTCTTAAAAAAAACATTTTAAAGCTGAAAAAAAATCAAATTCCTAAGTTCAACACTCTGGACTTTACTCAATTTGCAAAAATGTAATTTTTTTTTAAACGAAGCTGAATTGCAAAATTATTATGGTAAAACTATCAAACCAAACTTAAGGAAATTTAACGTCATGTTTCATTAGTGTATAATAATGAAATATGAATCTTTAAAAAAATCACGCAAAAAATACGCTTTTTCGAATTTTTTTTTGTTTATTGCTTTTTTTTGTAACAAACATAAAGCATTTTGTAATTTTTAACAAATCCTATCTTATAGGAAATTTAATAAAGAAACTTTTTTCTTTTTAAAATTTTTCTCTACGACCAATACTTACAGAGTTACAAGCGATTAAAGTAAAAAATGTTTTTTTTAATTTTTCTTACATTTTATATATTTAGCAAATGTTTAGCACCTTTCTGGAAGAAAGCATATTTTGATGTGTATTATATACATGTTTCCGAAGGGTTTTTAGGCCTGCATGCTTATACATGCCAACCGAAATCAGATAAGGCTCGGTCTAGTTTAAAAATTGAAAATTTTACAAACAACAATGGTAGCAGTACACACAGCTCAGAAACAGCAGGGGTAATGAAATGTTATATTATTTTTTGTTAAAGTCAATGCCTTTATTAGGCGAAACAAGTTACTGACAAAAACTTTTTTAATTTGTTACAGTTATCAAGTATATTGCCAATGCCAGTTTATGCTATTCCGGCTCCTGTAATTCAACAACAAGTTATGGGTTACCCACTGATCCCGGCACCCTTGGGGACAATTCCATCTCCTATAATACCACCACCTAACAGAAGAGTAAGTTCAAATAACAAAATACTAGCTACGAGGTGTGATCAAAAAATACAGTGAAATTAGGAGTAACTTCTGACACTACATTGATATGAAATATCGCATCGGGTAGTCTGATTCTTTAATCTCTGATAAATCTGATTCCCTAGGGACATATCGGAACAAGTTGCGACCTGTGAATAGACTTCTAGGGCCTAGAGTGTAACGTCATGTTTACCTTTTCTGTTGTGCATCATGGATTTTAAATGATAATGAGAGAAGCAAAAGAAAAAATTGTGTCACTTTGCACGGAATTGAAGGATGGTCTTAAAGCTGATCCTAACTTTCTGGACAAAAATGTACCTGGAGATAAAAATGGAAAACGAGTGGCTCTCGTTTTTCGATTGTGAAGATATTGCAAAATCGTTGCTCTTGATATAGTCAAATATTTTGATCAGGTCTGGCATGATGACCTCCTTAACAAACTTCCTTCCTACAGTCTTCCACCTAAGCTTTGCTTTAGGCTTTGCTTGTAATCAACGTATATTAGTTATTATAGATACTCATTCTTTAAGCTTCTACCAAATTAATACTGGGTTGCCCCAGGGCTCAATACTGGCACCCACTTTGTTTCCTTCTCACATCAACGATCTTTATTCTTTCAGAATTAATTTCATTTATAGTTTTGCTGACGATAGTACCCTCCACTCTAGTATTCAATTCCTCAAGTCAGCCAATAAGCCAGATTTGGAAACCAAAAGTAGGTCTTTTACAAAACCTTAAACTAATCTTGGATTGGGGCGCCAAAAATTTTGTTCCCTTTATTGCCTCCAAAACAGTCATGTTTGCTGTAGCGAAAAAAATCTGCCAATGCTCATACGGATTACATATGAGCAGCCAAGTTGTGCAGAAAAAAGAGTTATTTAATCTTGTCGGCATTACTTTTAAGAATAACCTTAACTGACACAAACATATTACATCCATAGCCTCAGCAGCTCCAAGAAAGCTTGGATTCCTCTTTCAAGCGAGAAAGTATTTCTCTTCTTCCAGTCTGTATACTCTGTATGTATCCCAAGTCAGACCCTCTTTAGAATATTGTTGTCATGTCTGGAGAATGGCGTCTCCTACAACTCTTAACATTCCGGATTTTATTTAAAGAAGAGCTGTTCGTCCTATTAATGATCTCACGCTTACAGAAAAGCTTCCTCCTCTTGCCCACCGACGAGCTGTAGGGGATCTGTCGCTCCTCTATAGGTATTTTCACGGCTTTTGCTCAGAGGAATTGGCTAGTATAGATTCTCCTCTGGCAGCTTTCAACAGAACCTCGCGTAATGCAACCTTTAAGCGTCATTTTACAGTTCAACTAGAGAGGCCCCGCACTTCCCGCTTTCTTCGTTTCTCCATCCCTAGAGTGTACAGATTATGAAACCTGGTACCCGCAGAAGTTTTCCTGTCTCCTCCCAATCTCCAAATATTTAAGTCCCATGTGGACAAACTCCCTCTGACCACACTTAAGACACCCACGGTACGTTAGTACAGTAACGGCCATTAAATCTTGGGCAATTCTCTTTCCCTTTCGTAAAATAGGCTTATGCCACCTTTTACTGAATATAAATACCTGTTGAAAAACTTAATAAAGAATCAGGTGTCCGTTGTCAGTGTCTAAAAATATTCTTAAAAATGCCAAACTTAACTTTGGATCAAAGTAATTATTCATTATATTGAGCAGAGAGGTTGGCCAGAAAGGAATGTGGCGAAACAGCTTAACATCCCAAGGAGTACTATTTATTTGTTAAAAAAAATGGCAGGAAACACACTTCTTTGAGACAAGAGCTGGAAGTGGTCGCCCCAAACTATCGAATTAATAACAAGACAATAATTTAGTTAATATTTTGAGAAACCAACTATTTAAATCTGTAGGTATTGGATTTGCTCTACAATTTTACTTGAAACCTCCAATTTTTTGGGAAAATATAATATTCACCGATAAAAAAGTGTTTCAGTCGTGCTACAATAGGATACTTAGGGTATACAGGCCTCAAGGAACACGATTTGATGAAAAATATACCCAAAAGGATAGAAGTAGTGGGCGATTTTTTGGGGGTGGCTGAGTGCACTAGGACTTGATGTATGTTATTTTATCGAAGGAAGGTACAATGCGGAGGTATATATAGATCTAACTACAGAATATCATGCTTTCTTCTGTAGTGGATCGATTTCAGGACAGAAATAGTATCTTTCAGCAAGATAAGTGTCCCGTTCATACAGCCCGGCAAGTCGATAAATGGATGGAAGAGCAGCCTATCAGGGTTTTTCCGTGACCGGCACGTAGTTCGGATTTAAATGTTATGGAAAATGTTTGGGGCTTATTAGTTAAAATAATAAATAGGGCAAATAAGTTTAGGCCGCAAAATGTAAAACGAAAACGATACAATTTTAGAGGTGTGGAATGAGTTAAAAGGAAATCCGGACTGCGCCCGGGCTTTGGTTTATTCAATGCCTGGAAGGCTAAACTCTGCCTAAGAAAAAAACCGGGCCGCAATAAAATATTAAATTTGTTTGGAAGGATATTTAAGTTTGTTTGAATTTATAAAATTGTTAATTAATATATTAATTTGTTAGTTTTTATAAAATATAAATATTTTCTTTTACCTTTTGCCTTATTTATAGTAATTAAAAGTAACACAAGGTAAAAAAGAGCGATTTACAAAAATTGACAGAAAAGTCAAAATTTGACAAATTTTTTGCCCAATATTTAATAGCCGTCACTGTAATTAGATCTAAGCCTTTGTGGATTTTCTAAAGATTAAAAATAAAAAATAGTGCGCTCAGAGTTTGTTTCAGGGTAGCAACTGTTGTAATCAATGAATATACATTAAGTCCTAGTGCACTACGGATCACTGCGTTTGCAAAATGACGTACGGAGGCAAAGCACCTAAAAATGAGCCAGTGGTTTCCTCCTTCATCTAGACCATTTGCCGTGCCGCACCTCCCTTTTGATCCGCGAGTTATTGGTCAAAATAAAAAATCCTGCCTTTCCACATTCACCTTGCTCCCCAGTTTTAGTACCATGCGACTTCTGGCTCTTCCCAAAAATTAAATTCGTGCTGTAAGGACAACGTTTTGACACAATTTCTGGCATTGAAAAGGCCACGACAGAACAGCTAAAGGCCCTTTTGAAAGAAGCCCTCCAGGAGATTAAATTGAAATGAACTTATTATTTTGTTGGTAATCAACTTATTTAACGTACTTTTTGGTCACACCTCGTAAAAAATAAGATTTTAATAGGCAATTTATTTTGTTTTAATATATCCATAAAGTTCATATAATATTGTAAATTAAAATTTGCTATATCGGAGTACTTTTAGAAATATAATTTGTATAAAATAATATCTTGTAATAAAAAAGGTATTTTGAGAGCTTATTAAAAACGGTGAATTCTTTATTTTTTATATAACCAAAGTTTCCTACTTTATCTTTTGTATTTTAGCGCGGAAAAATTCATACAAAGTATTACAAATCAAAATCTAAGTCTAAATCCAAATCCAAGTCCCGCAGTAGGGAACCAACTCCAAGGCGCTCCAGATCTAAATCAAGGAATAGAGAACAGCAAATGACAGAGGCAGATGTTGTTAGAACCTACACAGGTAATATGCAGCATAACTTAATTGCCTATTAAGGTCATTCTAAGAATTGGAAGTAAGAAGGCAAAAGCAACGAAAAGTAAAACAAATTCTTATTTTTTCAAAGTTTTCTGTTATCCAATTAAGATATAAATTTTTTGATGAAACCACCTTAGGGTAACGTCTTTTCAAATATCTTTCAGTTTGACAAAAATTTTGGTACAGGTTGTTTTGGGTTCCAACATTTTTTCTTGGAACCGGAAACAAAAGGAAGTCGCAAGAAGTCAAATCCGGATAATGGATGATGTCCCAGAATTTTGACTCCCATACTTTCCAAAAATTGGGATATCCTTGGTAGAGATCGAACGCTGTTAGAACAACACCGATACGTCACGATTTTATATCAGTTTGCCACATGAGACCGTGACATATCGGTGTTGTTCTTACAGCGTTCGATCTCTATAAAAAGAGCAGACATTGTTTTTGGAATACTTTGGTTAAACATTTTGCAGTATAGCACTTTGGTTTAAATCTGGCATTTAAATAAATAAAAGATAATTGCTCTATAATGTTCGTGGTTCAGTTTTATTACTTTAAGTAAAAACTGCAAAACAATAAATTTAAAATAAAATAATTTCCGGCATGCTTTGGCTTCAGTAAAGAAATTTAAAATGATACCTACTTGACAAATATTCGAAGAACATTTGTCAAGAAGGTATTATTTTAAATTTCTTTAAGAAGCCAGCTAAATTTAGTGAATTTGTTTATTTTCTAACCCTGCATGTAGCTGATTACCAAAATTGCATAAATTTTTTCAGGCGCGTTACTTACAGGATGTGTGCCTGGTATACCATGCACCAAATTTTTTGCTAGTAGAATTGTAGTACTTTTAGCATCAAATAATAAAATCGCCTTCATTTTTACACAATTTTGGCCCATTTTAAAGTAAAATCATTTTAAAAATTATCATATTATCCATCAAAATTAAATTAGCGAAAATTCCAATTATAAATTGTCAGTAGTTAACCATGGACTTACTGGTATTTGTTTTGACATGACTCTGCGTTAAACTTTTTGTTTATTGCTGCTAGTAGCTGTAAACAAAATTTAAGAACTGCGTAATGCAAAATTTTTCTAATTGGGAGCCAACTAATATCCGGTTGGACTTGATTATTATTTTTTGGACCATCAAATACCCGTGAAAATCTATTTCAGAAAATCACACTAGCGCGAAAAGAAATAACTGGAAACTATTTTTAAATTCTTTGGGCATCGCAAAGTATAAGCCGTAAAGCTAGAATGTGTATAAGGAAAAACGAAGTTTTATTTGATTACATTTTAAAATACTAAAGCTATTTTAATAGGTTTTTAATTATAATGTATTACATTAAATAACAAAGAAATATTGTCAATCTAATAGATAAAATAAAGTAGATAAATGATATTAAAGTTGTCATGTTCAAATTATTTTTATATTTGATAAACATAATATTTTCAAAATCATTATATCTAGAAACAATATGTATATGAGGATTGACTAACAATACGTTTTTGTGCAATAATTAGTAAAGCCCTATTACTTGCTATACCAGAGCCATCCAAAAAAATATACTTAGCAAACCCCGGAAAAAAAATTCTAATTTGAAAAACCAGGCAACAATTATTGCAAAAACGACAAATAAACAGATACATTTCAATCTATGGCCAACTACAGATAAATTTTCAGTTGGGATTTATTTTTGATGATTTTACTCGAAAATGGGCCAAAATACAAAGATCGACTGGGATTACCTTTTTTGTGTAAAAATAATAAAGGTTTTATTACTTGGTGCTAAAAGTCCTGAAAGTCCACAAACAAAGAAAATTGGGGCATAATATAGCAGGCACTTACCCAGTATTTGGTACTTATTCTTCGGGGGGCTCTAGCCTCCTTGGGGTGCATTTTTTAAGGCATTTTTAAATGAACTTTTTTTCATATTTTGAAAACTACATTAAGCCCTAAAAATATTGCCCACTAATTTCGGGACGCCTTGTATAATATTCTTGGTATGCCTTTTTTTAGGTTTAGATAGAGCAATGGCCGAAGAATTTATAGACATTTGCGAAATGAAGAATGCCAGTCTTTGCAGTGATAATAGTTGTAACAACAGCACTTGTCAAAGTCCATGTAGTAGTTCATCAGCCGATGGATGTCATACTAACAGCGACGCTAACTCACAGGACTGTTTAGTTAATAAGTAAAATATATTTGTAAGAAACTAATATTTTTCAATCACCCTATCTAGCGTTATGAAATGTTAGAGACCGACCGAAAATGGTTTTCCGGCCGAAACCAAAACCGAATATTTGGCCGTGGCTTCAGTTTTGGCCGAAACCGAAACTCACGTGGTCAAGTATAAAATTCCTTAAAATACTGAAATCTGGTGCATTTTACCCATTATTCTACATTAATTAGGACATGAAATGGAAACACAGTATATTAATTTTGTTGTAATCATTTATTTTAATTTTATCTTTTAGGTACCTCTTATATAAAAATAATAATTACTAAAATTTTGCTACAGAGCTATCCGAACGGCGCACTGTCCGCGAGAAACGAAGTTAAGCGAGCGTGCACGACAACTTTCGAAATCAGTTTCGGTTTCGGCAAAAGTTTCGGCCCGAAACTGCCGCCGAAACTTGATTTTTGGCCGAAACTCTGCCGAAACCGAAACCGAACTTTCGGTCGGACACTATAAAATGTTACTTCTAAAAGTTTCTTATTACTATATCTCTACCTAAATCATCGAACTTATCGTATATTCATGCTCAGTCTATCTGTGCTCTTTGGACTTAAAGAATACTAAAAAATATATGAGGTGGCTTAAAAGGGTAAGACGACAAGTATTTTTCTGAAACTTACCTCATCTAAATGGTTTAGCATTTTAAAAGTACTACTTTTTTCTTTTACGAACCTATCCGCAAAGGCAGGGTCAACAGCATTGCTTTGACGTAAGCTGGGAAGCGGTTAGATGTAAAGTATTTGCTTCGTTGAATATATTTAAAATCAAAAAAAGCATGTATACCATCTTTATCTTCCATTATTTATAAAAGTACAAATTAATAATGCTGAAAATCCTTAATAGTAAAGCAGATTATTTTTAATTCCAAGAAACTGATTTTGTTGTTTTTCAGAAATGTATTATTTTACTTTTAGACAGATAGATGGCAGATAGAGCTCGTATGTTTTTATGTTTCTTTAGTATTAAAATAAACCAAGAAAAAACATTTTGCACCCAACCCCGAAGTCTTCTATGATAGATTTAAGATCCTAAATAGATACCAGTTTATAACAGGACCCCAATTATGAATAATAAAGTAGAAACGAAATAATGGGTAGTATCAAAGAGCTTTTAAAGGATAGAGACTTTGAGCCCTATTATACAACATATTAATGTTTACAGCCAAAATAAGGGGAATGATATTACGTAGAGAAAAAAATCATGTGGGAGAGACAGATGTAAACATTAAAAAGTAAGTTCCTCTTTTTCTTCTTCTTTCCTGGGAGCCGTCTTAATTCACTACCGGAGGCAGCGCATCCTCTTGGGCTTTTGTACCTAATCTCCCATTATCTTTTATACCAATCCTCCCATTAGTCTTGTTCCTTCTATAAGTCTGTACAACCCCGAGACTGGTTGGTTGAAATATTCCTGTGGGCTCATTTCCGTTTTCCCAAATAACGCCTGTCTTTTGTGATTCAATGCTTCACATTCGGATATGGTAGGCTGTTTCTTCCCCCTCGTCGCACATTCTGCAACTTGGGTCCCCATTTTATGAGCCTATCTTGTGTAGGTGTCCTCTAAGGTTATCGTGCCCTGTTAGCAACCCTACTGTTATGCAAAGTCTTTTCCTACTTTGTCGAGTAGTTCTTCCTTTATTCTTTTGGATGGGCCTCTTATGAAGCTTTTCCCATGTCTAATTCTACTGAGGTTTCCCAGTATTCCTCGTGTTTGTTTCGGATTCATTCCCTGGTATGCACTCGTGCTGTGGTTTTGGTTACTCCAAGGGCAGGTTCTGGTCCAAAGTATGGTGTGGATGATCCCTGTCTCGCTAGCGTAAGTTAGTCAATAGCGTTCAAAATTTGTTTTAAATAATAAAAATAATTATAATTAACTTGGCGGTATTATTGCAATTATTTAATCAACTGAAAATAAAATAATTGGAGTTTATTAGTTGAAGAAATAATTTTATGCTCAAGTCAGACCTTTTAATAGGTAACGTGACACGTATTAAATATATTTATAATGATATAAACACACGTGCATTATTTTCACTTAAAGCTTCGCCTCTGTGGAACTGAACGAAACTTACCTGAAAAATCGTCTTTGTTTACCTTTTGTGAATTTAACTTTGCAAATGATACTACAGAATACTCAATTTTGAATTACAGAAAAATGTAGTTTAGTACTCCAAAACTTCACAAAAACAAACTTTTACTAAAGATGTGTCAGTGCTATCAATACAAATAAATCATAGCAATAGTTTAACGTTGTCCGACTAAAAATAATACAGTAAAGCTCTTTATTCGCAGGGTATATATGTTCCATAAATATGCCGCGAAACGAGAAACCGTGAATATAGAATGGTAATTATATGAGATTATAAGTGACAAAATAAAAAACAAGTATATAAATAATGAATTTAATTAAAGTTTTTGACCATATTGATTAATTATTATTTTTAGGCTTAGGCAATGGTTTAAAGAATTTTGTAATTTTTTCTTGCTTGGTAGTTTTTAAAAGCTTCTTCAATTCAGACTGATATTCAGCAGTGACATTAGCAATTTGACTTTTAAAAATAAGACTTCGTTTCATAGACGGATCAATTTTCATAAAGAAATCACAAAGTTCATTTGCCATTCTTAAATCTTCACTAAGATTTTTAAATTAAATATCACGTTTCCCGTGCTTGTTGAAGCCTCTTCTTCAATGGGCTGTGAATTTAACATTTCCTCCAAGTCGGTTCCAGTCAAATCTTTATATTCTATTCGCAATTTCGGCTATTAGTCCATTTGACGACGCGTTTACAAAGGATATTCGGTTGGATACCTACATCTTGAAATCCTTTTTATCAATGTGTATGTACCGATGTGCCGATTAGATCCGCGAATAAAGAAATCTTATCCGCGAATATAGGAATTGGGTCGCATTTTTTTAATCCGCGAATAGTGAAAATGCTAATGAAGGAAGCGCGAATAAGGAGCTTTGACTGTAATAATATCAGCCAGAAAAATGCTTAGGTATAAAAATAAAAATACCCAGTTTTAATTATTTTAAAAATAATTATAATATTGCTAGGAAATACCTATGGACAAAATTCAAGACTATTAGCACAAATATACAGATAATGATGACAACAAAGGGTATTGTATGGGTATTCAAATAATTTATCAGTTACCGAATCTTTTTGACCAGCTTCTTTAATTTAATACCAAGGGTTCTAATGTATTAGGCTTTTTATAAGCAATATAATTATCTATTATATCTATATATTATTACTAATATTATAGGTAATATTTAAGTGATACTAAAAAGAAAGTTAAAGAAATCCTCATAAACAAGAAGGCAACAACGTGGTCTGGTAGCTTATTCATTTTCTTGGTAATAAGGGAGAGAATTTTGGCCTTAATTTTATCTGTCCTTTAAAAGCTCTTTGGGTAGTATTTATTTTTAATAATAACATTAGTACTTAAGTTTTGTTAGATTGTTTAAGGATCTTCCAGTACATAAAAAATACTTTAATCTCAAAGACTGTAAATCTATGTAACATTTAGATTATAGGAACCTGGTATTAGTGAAGAGGAAAAAAGCAGGTTGGTTGAAATTTGTCTTATGCAGTAAAACAATTTTTGCTGAAACACACACAAGAAAATCGTAATATACAAAGATAGAAGAATGAAAATACTAAAACTGGATGAACTCGGTCTTGCTGGGATAAACAAAGTAAGAAAACGATTCATCTCTTTTAAGTGATGCAATTAACATTAATTTTATTTGCTTAATTTAAAGTCTGTTTGTTTTCAGAAATTGTGTACACTATTTTACACTTTTTTTACGTAGGCGCTCTTATGGAAGCTGTATTTTAGGACTAAGTAGGTAGAAAAAGGAAAAATAGTGTAAAATATTTCTGAATAACAAACAGATCTTTAGATAAACACAAACTTCGCGATAGAATAGTAAAAAATTTGTCAAGAAAAATGTCACATTAGTTAACTGACGACATCCAGGATTAAATTTGTTAGCAATATAAATTTAGGAAGCAAAGGTTTTTTGAAATTCACTTGGATGAACACATAACACTGCCAAAAATAAACTATCGTTTTGGCATGGTATATGATTGTAAAGTCAGATTTTGTAAGAATGGCCTTATGTTTACTAATTATTATATCTATTATATAAAAATTCTATTAAGATAACGTTCACCAGAATGTGGTGCGACTGCAGTAATTGTTAAATGCTAGATCGCTACAGTAATTCTACGCTTTGAAGAGCCCAACCGAATTGTATACAGAGCTGTCAAAACTTGAAGTACTTAAAGTAAAATTTTACTTCAAGTACTTTTCTGAACTTGAAGTATTTTACTTCGAGTACTTTTTATTAGGAAGTACTTGTACTTACTTGATTAATTTATATGAAAATATTTGAACTTTTACTTGATTTGACCAACTAAATTACTTAAAGTATTTTTTTAAGTACTTGAAGTATTACGATGTACTTGAAGTAAAAAAAAGTACTTCAAGTAACTAGAAAGTACTTGAAGTAAAAAGGGATCAATAATGTATCAATTTATTCACGTTAGATAATCGCGCAAATAGGTTAAAACAAGAAGATTGCCCGCCGTTTGCTGACTCTGATACATCGGCCGAGTGATGATCGCATTGTTAAATTTAGCAATTGACTTAGTAATTGTTAAAAATTAACAACGGTTTAGAATGTTTAACAAAACGTCATTGTCAGTGTTATTCAATAATTTTAGTAGGCAACCTGTCAAAATCTAACATTTGGTTAAACATTCTAAACCGATGTTAACTTTTAACAATTGCCAAGTCCATTGCTAAATTTAACAACGCGATCATCACTCGGCCGAATAGCTCTCAATTAATTGTTACCGGCAACCGGCACCAAGGATGGTAAAATTACAATTACTTTTAAATACATTTAATATTATAGGCACTTAAAAAAGCATTTAAATATCAGTATTATACTATATTATTATATATATATATATATATATATTATATATTATATATATATATAATTATATAATATGTAATATATATATATTGTATATATAAATATTAAATATATTATATATATATATATAATATATATATATTATATATTATAATAGATATATATATATATATATATAATATATAATATATATATATATATATATATATATATATATATATAATATATATACATATATATATATATATATATATATATATATATATATATATATATATATATATATATATATATATATATATATATATATATATATATATATATATATATATATATATATATATATATATATATATATATATATATATATATATATATATATATATATTTGTTTCTAACACCACTTTAAAATACCTGTATTTAAAATTTTATTTCACAATGTATATATGTCTCGTCACTTTCTTCTCATTAAGCTCTTCTACCAGCTTTAATATTTTTTTGTAATAGGGAACCAACTTGCTTTAATTAATACTTATAATACTTAAAGGTTTATGACTTTAGGGTACGTGCAGTTTAACATACGTTTGTTGTTAAGAAAAGAAGAAAAATGATTTATTAAAACTGCAAAAAATATTGAATTAAACACTACTTTTGGAAAGTCATAAGGTTGTAAAATATACAATAAAAAATACATTCAAATAGAATTAAAAAATAAATTGGAGCTCCAAACCCGGAAAATTAAAAAAAATAATAACTTTACTAAAAATGTCAATACATACAACACAATAACAAATTTTACAGGTAGGTAAATCGTTAAATTATTAAAGTAATCATTTAACTTGATGTTATTAAAAAAAATGCTAGTCAAGTAACTATAACTACTTTTACTTCTAGTACTTTTATTTACTTCAGTTACTTTGGTTTACATCAAGTACTTTGTTTTACTTCAAGTAAAATACTTGGGTAGTACTTCAAGTACTTTTTGAATTTACTGAGAAAAGCAAGTACATTTTAACGAGTATGTAAGTTTATGCTTTTTTTATAAAAGCATAAACTTGGTACTTGAAGTTGAAGTACTATTTGAGAGTACTTTGACACCTCTGATTGTATGTAAATAATATATTTTAGGTCTTTGAAGTGGTATATTATATATGTATGTATATTATATTATTAAAATATTGTAAATAACCAAAATATCTTTATATTTACTGTTATTGTTTAATAATGTAAAACTCATGACTCACGTGTGATACTTCTTTATGTGTACCTTATGAAATAAAACAAGTTAAGCAAGACAAGACGATTTTTATTAAAGTGGAGTAGAACAAAGTGTTATTGAGTAAAAGTGGAATATTTTTTAGGTAAATTGTGTATTTAAAATTGGGTTCAATATTCTTATAAATAGATAATAAATAAAAATTATTGGTTACTTTTTTAAAGGGTAAAAAAATCAAAACAGCATACGTGATGAATAAGAGAGTACCCAAAGAATTTTTTATAACCACAAAGAAAGCTACAAAGATTGTGCTACCTTCAATCCTTTAATGGTCATCACCTGTAGTATACTTGAATTTTTTTGGATATGCAGTTATGTCTAAAAGCCAAAAAAAAACTATTTTTTAGCTGTTAACAATTGACATACCAAAGGTGCGTTCGATTTGTATATTCAATTTTCGCATTTGTTCACACCGTAAGAAGTTTTCGCTCCGAACCCGTTGGAGATGGATCTGACAAATGCTTTTATACATGTTTCATTTACAATTTTTTACAAATATATTTCTTTATAATTTGGGTTTTTTTTATAAACTGTAAAGGCTCCATTTTCTATACTTTTAAGAAAAACTAAAAGTTTTTTTAACAATATAAAATCTGATTTATTTATAAAAAAGTGTACAAAAAATGTTTTCTTCACAATACTTTAAAATGCAAACAACTCATCATTCTCAATTTATTAGACTTTTTTTGAGCTAGAGAAACAACAAGAAGCTGCAGGAATTGCCTTGAACCTTCAAAATTTGGTGGAAAGGACAGCTGCCCCAACGAAAGTAAGTGAAGGAGCGATATTTAATTTTAAAAAGTGGACTAAAATGGGACAAAAGCTTTAAAGAAGTATCATCAACAAGGGCAACAGGATATTCCAAAAGATGTTGATTGCAATACAATACAATATAAACCAATGGTAACAATAGAAAACTTAATGTGTGACAAAATGATTAAACTAAATTTAAATAAATAAATAAACAATTTTTAAACAAAATATTACATGATATAAATCAAAAATCGTCAAGGTCAGATAACAGATCGTCGCTCTCATCTTCGTCATCCGAATCAGTCACTATAACGGGGTTTATATCTGAAGCATCGCATATTCTGATTACTTCCCAAGCTTCTAGGATCTCTTTTTGGGCGTGCCGAATGTAGTTCTGCCAATGCTCAGCGGTTATTTCGCCAAGTACCCTTTCCCACGTTGCCAACACTTTAAAAGAGGTTCCTTTTAAGGCAGAAATATATTGGTCCTATTTTCTTTTGCACTCTGGCCAAACCATTTCGATTGGATTATATTGACAATGGTACGATGGGAGGCGAAGAACTTTTTGATCAAAAGGTTTCACATATTCGTCAAGGAAATATTTCTTTTCTAAACTTCGGTTTTTTTCTACCAAATCCCAGAGTTGGTCTTTCATAGCTGTCTCAGAAAAGGCAATATTTTCTTCGGAAAGCCACAAAATTTATCTTTTTTTGGTCCAAGATTTCCGGGGTATGTCTTCTACCAGCCCGGAGTGGTAGCTAGCGTTGTCCATGATAATTAATGATTTGGGCGGCAAATTTGGGACAAGTTGATATTTAAACCATTTTTCGAAATTTTGGCGGCTTATGCTATCATGGTAGTCGCCACTTTTTGTACCATTTTTAAAGACTAAACTAGCTCTCTTGATAAATCCGTTTTCATTGCCGGCGTTGACGACGATATATCTATTACCTAAAAAAATTAACGGTTTTAACATCGGGGCAAAAGGAAAAAATGTTTTTATAGTATTAATTTAGATGTCTAGTATAATTAGAAACATATATTTACTTCATCCCATCACGAATCCAAATCCCAAGGCATTTCTCAAATTCAACCCTAGCACATTAATCAAAACGGAAAAAATGTTAGGGCGCAAGTGTAAAGGTGTTGGTAATTGATCCCCTACCAATGGTTTCTTTTTGAATAAAAGCAACTTTTACTCGCCTTCACTACTTTTTGAAGAGTTTGTGGCTTTGGTATTATCCTGCCAGGTATTTCTAAAAGATCATTTACTGAGTATCCATGTTTCATCAAGAAATACTGGAGTAAGACCGTTTTGAAGTAGACTTTTTTTGTGTTTTCTCTCAAAAATTTAATTCTTTTATTAAAAACATCTGGTAAATCCATGAGATACTTTCGATTGTTACTTTTCTTTCACTAAAAGCCAATTTCTTTTACCCATTTTCGCAAAAAACTAATGGAGAAATTAAAATGATTGCTTATTTTATCATTTAATTTTTGATGGAGAGATTTTATGGTAATATGCTCTTTAAGTGCATACATGCGATAAATGGTATCCCGGATCTTGCTTTTTAAGAAGTCAGTAATTTTGATATGCTCTTTATTTCTTGTTGATGATACTTCTTTAAAACTTTTTTCCGATTTTGGTCCATATTTTTTTTGAATTAAATATTGCTCTTGCACTCACTTTCGTTGCGGCAGCTGTCCTTTTCACCACATTTTAAAAGTTCAAGGTAATTCCTGCAGCTTCTTGTTGCTTTTCTAGCTCAAAAAAATCCAATAAATCTAGAATAAGCTGGCTTTGCTCGTTTAGTCGCTTATTTCCTATTTTTTCGGCATTTTTACTTTTGACGCACGCAAATAATTTTTTTTTTGACAATGCGAAATTTTTTGGTAAATTTATTGTTTCTCTCTGCAAAAGTGTATCAGTTAAGGATGCAAAAAAATGTCGGAACTACATATTCGAAAAAATTCAACTATACAAACTAACATTTTTTCTTAAAAACAGCCAATGTTTTAAAAGAGAATTATTAATGAAATAAGTCCTACATATTGCGCAAAAATAAGTTAAAAAAAATCATTTAAAATACTGCATGCTTTCAGGGTAATCGAAATCGACTGAAAATGTAGAAGTAAACTTCAAAATTTATTATCCAGATATGTCTAAGACGCCATCGAATTTTGTATACCCTTTATAATAGTTCTTGTATGGGTATATGCACAGGTAAGTATATTTGTTGTAGAAAAATTATACAATATCTGAAATTATTTAGAATAATTTTAAAATATTATAATACGTTTATTTCAAATTTAAACGGCGTAGTGTGTCCGATGGAAGCCTTGTCCTAAAAAATAAAAAGGTAATTTTTTTATTCAGTGTATTAAAAATTTTTTCCTATTTTCAGAAATAGGTAATAACTTCGAGCATATATCTACTAGAGGCAGCCTGGCGTTCGGCAGTGCGAACAAGCGTGCGACACAGAAAGAAGAATCCCAGTACAAACTTTCTCCCTCGCTCCAACGCACTGATAGTTCGACGGGCAGGGGTCGACCAATCAGCAGGCAGATCGTGTTATATATCTTTCCCACAGAACAATCAACCGTTGGAATTAGAGAGAAAGGTTATACTGTGACACTTTTTTCTCTCTGGCACGCCTGTTCGCATTGCCAAGCGGCAATGCTATCTTAAGTAGGTATATGCTCGAAGGGTAATAATATTTATTATTTAACAACCATACTTACCAATACTTTGTAAGATGGTATCCGCATCGTCAAAAGAAATTGTTTCAAAAATATAACATGTAAAATTTTTAGCTACATCACAGTTTTCTTGTCTAAAAATAAATATTATTTTGTAAATAATGTTTTTGATCTAAATTTTTGATGGTTTACCCAGCGCAATATCCAAAAGTTTTCGGAAAAACAGGCAAATTACCACATGATGAAATTTTCATATACGGATGTTCCAACATAATCTAAAAAAATATAATTTGACAAAAATAAAAAACGGGTAGGCTTTTTAAAATGTTAATGCATTATAACATTACAATGTATTAAATAACAAGAAAACATAAGAAAGCAATAAAATACAATTAATAGCACCCTGAAAAAAAAATTAATGGAAAGATATTAAAGTTACTAACTAATGGCCACTAAGTCTATATTTAAAAAAAAAATGAATTAAACTTAAACTTACATCACATGTTTCTTTATTCCTAATCTTAAGTCCTATTTCTCCAATTTCTAAAGAGACCATTTTGTCAACTCTTTTTATCGACTGAATGTCCGTTGAGTGATTGTCTGTTAAACTTTTTAAAGCTTTTTGAACTTGTTTTACATTTCCAAGAGTACCCACGTCTACCTTTGCTAAATATTTAACTTGGTATCCATAAATACTAAAAATAAATAATATATTTTAACCAGATAGCCTAGAAATCTGCAGTATAGTCTCTTCCAAAGTATACCGTGTTAGCTGTTGCCTTCATTTATGGATTATACCTGCCGACAGCAATAAAACTGCGGATCGGTAGGTATTAAAGGACAGAACATTAGGGACGGACTTTAATAATATAAAGATTTATAATTTATTGTTTATTTAGGTAAGTATAATCTTAAAATTACATTAAGAAATTAAATATATGCAAAGTTTTAATAAATTTATATGCATTATCTATACATAATTACATTTTTAATCTAAATATCTAAATCTAATTCTGGTTCACTATCAGAGTCATCATTAAGATTAATTACAAAAGGATTTACGTTGTCATAGATAGAAATGTAAGTGTCCTCAATTTTTATAATGTGCTGTAGTGAATTTTTCCCGCTCTCAACTGGTATGTTAGTTATTACATTTTTTATCAAATTTATAACACTGGGACCTAAAGTAGGTGTAATATTTTCTGCTCTGATCTTTGATTTTACTTGGTTCCGCAAATGCTCTATGGGGTTAAACATACAGTGATACGGAGGAAGCCGTAAGACAGTATGCTCAGCCTGTTCAGCCAAATTATCACATACATATTGTTTTTTAATTGCATATGAATTTAGCACTTCTAAAAGTTGCGTTTTTTGTAACTGAATTCAAAATAAATATCATTTTCTAACAAATATTTTTGGATTTCAGTTTTTGAACTTAATGAAGCTGGTGCTTTGTGTAGAAGACGGCTGTGGTAGCTTGCGTTATCCATGACAATAACACTGTTGTTTGGAATATTTTTTAAAAGATAATTTTGAAACCAGTTTTCAAAAAGTTCTGCACTTGTATCCTCATGATAATCCAAGCTAGAATCTCCAAGTGCGTAATCTGTGCGATCCCATTACTACTTGTCTTTTGTCTATTTTGCGGTATTTAAATCCCATTTTACAAACAACTCTATGGAGGGTGGCACGGCTAATATTTATATTGGTTTCGTCTTCGTCTAGCTTCTTTTTCAGTTTATCCAAGGTAGGAATAACTCCGCGTTCATAAAGACAATATTTTCTTCTTATTAGGTCCTGATCACTATTGTCTATATGGTGAGATTGAAAATCACTAAGTTTTTTTCTTTTGTTCAATTCTTCACTAATAATAATATCCCTTATCGATGATATTGGAGTTTTTGTAAGTAGACAGGTTTCTTTTAAAACTTCTTGTTTAATTAGACCTCTACTGATTAAAGTTTCATACACAGTTTTCACAACCTGTTTTGCATCTAATGACAAATGATTTCGACGCGACATAGTATATTCTCGTAAAACAACTTTTTCGAAACGCACAGTAAAAAACGGTTATTTAACACTGCCACTAAAATATTAGCCAAAATATTTATATGCCTAATGGTTAATACTCAAGAAATACCTGGCCCACCCCTGCCCTTATGAATAAATGGGTTTACCCAATAACAATAGGTTATTAAATCGTTAAAGGTTTATTGGGGTATGGTCCGTCAAAAACCATAACGATATACTTTGAGACAGACTATACTCTACGGTTTCTACTGCGAGAGGGGTTCAAATCGAGGGATTTAGTATCATACAACGCCAACGTTAAGTGCAAAATTTAAAATGTTCAGGAGAGCCAAAAAACTATGCTGAATTTTAATTCAAAATATTGTCGTCTGCAATCTTTTGGTATGCTACTAATAAAAATCCTTTTTTTATACTAAGGAGAATCTTATGTGATGATATTTAAGGTACAGGCAACCCGATTTTGTAACTTTTGTAGTTTTGACACTAAGGCCTCGAAATATGTCCGGAGATTTTATTTTTAATACCAACTAAATAGCCCTAACCGCAAAAATGTTTGCAATAGAGTATCTAGAAGGCATGCGTAATGTCATAGACACATCAATTGTTTTCATTTAGTAAGTTTGACACTTCAATTGTCTTCATTTGGTAAGTTTTACGGCCGAGTAATGACCGCGTCGTTAAATTTAGCAATGGACTTAGCAATTGTTAAAAGTTAACAACGGTTTAGAATGTTTAGCAAAATGTCAGATTTTGACAGGTTGCCTACTAAAATCATTGAATAACACTGAAAATGACGTTTTGTTAAACATTCTAAACCGTTGTTAACTTTTAACAATTGCTAAGTCCATTGCTAAATTTAACAACGCGATCATCACTCGGCCGTTAAAGTAATAGATAGGCCAGTTCATATTTTCGTGCGCAAGGCATAATAGTTAGATTTGTTGGGAAAGAGAGTGCAAAACAACGTTGAAATTTGCGAGAATTTTACGCACAATACGGGAAATTCACCTTGTCAAACTAGAACTAACCCAGGTGTTTAATTGGTGTAAGAAATTTAACGGTCGAAAATATGCCGCACCTAAGACGCTCGAAACCTTCGACAATACAAGCCAACACCTGGTATATGACCTTAAATTAAAAAAAAAAGAATTTCTGTTCTTAAAATATTACAAACATTCCAAATTAGTGTTGGAATCGTCAAGAAAAGCATCCATTTCCATCTGAATCATCAAAAAACTTGAGCAAAATGGGAACCAATACCAAGAATAATTATGGATTCAAAACCGCTATGTGTTAAAGTCTCTATTAACTTCTTAGACAATATCACACGTTAAGGCCCCTAATTAAACTGACTTGCTTACATAAAAAGTGTTACCTGCATTTTATTTAAAAAGCAGAAATCGTTAGTCAAAAGTGTCATTCTACCGCACGATTAAAGCCCAACCTCATACTATCCAAATGACTGCAAATATCCTCGAAATAATGCATTAGAAGATTTTTTCACATCATCTTTATAGCCTATAGAATTTATCACCATGTAATTTATATCTTTCCAAATCGCCAAAGCGAGCAACCAAAAATATTCTATTACAGTGGCATTATGAAACTTCTACATTGCAAAAGGGCACAAACAATGAGCTGTTAGTTTAACTGGAGAAAGCATCGATTTGGCATAAGCGTGGCATCATAAACGCAAATTCTAAGGTTCTGCCTAGCGATGAATGAACCTCTGTACTCGAAACAATAAAATCCACCAAAACCCGGGAAAATGGTTACTACAGATACTATTTTGTCATAAAGCGTGGCTGCCAAGTATCTTTCTGTTTCATTTACTTGATAGTATATTATGATTAAATTTTACTTAATTTTTTCCTAAAATTACATCAAAATAAGCTCTACTATTGTATTTTAAACTGTGAATAATATTTGTTATACTTATTACTATAAAGTATAATACAGAAAAGTAATGACTAGTAGTAACTATTTTCTTTTTGTTCAGCTACTAATAAAGGCGCGACAACGTGACAACAGCGGATTTGTCGTAGAAGCGTACTTCCGCCACCTTCAGCTTCGCTCATAGATTCTAGAGAAGTAAAGGATCACCCTCTTTTATAGCTGTTTCGCTCAAAAAGTGACCCTCACTAGGAGGCTCTGGTGTAGCTTAGGGAACCAATGAGAACCAATGACTTTGACCGCAATATATAAAGTAAAATTTAAAAATGGCCCTCTGGAACACAACGCCATCTGCAACTGGAGGGCTATTTTTGTAACACAGAGTGGGTGATCCTATACCTTTCTAGAATCCATGGCCTCCCTCGACAGATGACACATTCAATATGGCGTTTTAGTATAAATGTTTTTTGTTGTTTGGGTCATTTTTGTGGCAATGGTATAAATTTCAGTTTTGTTTAAGTACAGTTAATAAATTAAAATGGTAAGGCAGTGCCAAGTGTGTAAAGTTACGGATATGATTCCTGGATTATCATTTCACAAGTAAGTACGCAATCTATGCTTGTACAATTATATCGCCAATAATAAACAAAAACATGTTGGCCGCAGCTCTCGATTGCGTTTTTGAATGAAATGCTTTCTCTTTCTATGATGTTAGCTCATTGGGCACAAATCTATCATTTATACTGCAGTCAAATAAAAAGTAAAAAGCCCATATTCGATTTATATTTTAACCCTTTCCTTTTATTACGTTAAAAGAATTTATGTACTAATACTATACTTATTTATAATACACATTAGACGGGACCGCTTAGGACCAAGTTCCCAAGTATAGATCTGTTGGTGCACCTGGACCGAAGCGGTCTCTTCTGGGAAAAGTACAATATTAAAACGACATCTAAATTCCAAAGCAACTCCAAAAAGTATTCTTTCTAGGACGAGACCGGACAAAAATATTTTAAATAAGGACGGCATCTACGGAACATCTTGTAAATGTGGTAAATTATGTCTTAGAGAAACAAAAAGACCACTTAAAATTAAAGTCAAAGAACACAGAAAACATACAGAACGACGTAAAACGTCGTGGTCGGAAGTTGTCGGATATACATGGTCAAAAAACCCCATAAAATGATCAAAAGCAAAAATTGTTTATAGGAAAACACACTATAATTAATGAAACTGTAATAACTCAAACAACCAGTATGTATTTAGCAAACTTAGCATTGACATTCCGAATATTTAGTTGTTGAGCCGTAAAAAAGTTTCAGTAAACAACAAATAAGTCGAAGTTTTAAAAGTGGTTTTTAGTTATCACTTGAAAACGTACTAACTGAAACGCTGTGTACCACTTAACAAATGAAGACATTGAACCTTTAAGATTGTTACTAAATACAAACCACATCTTCAATTTACCTAGCTTTCTTGGCATTGCACGTTTCATTTCCATTATCTTCATACTGCTTTTTAATACTTTCCAAATCAATTTTCAATTCCTTTAGCAAATTTTGTATCGGCCCATATATCTGTCCAAGTTCTTTATTATAAGCTTTAACAATTTTAACTCTAACTGGTTTAAGCTTATTGAATTTCATGATTAGGCTAAGACGTCCTTTGGAAGAGGAATTGATATGAACGCCATTTAGTTCGTCTAGGACATCACCAATACGAATATTGCCCTAAAATCTCATTTAAATATTCTAGAATTAAATATAATAGGTTAAGAAGTATTGCTGTTACTGTCAAGGGTGTACAATATGGGGGTAGGTAGGGGTAGGGCCCACAAAAAAAGTGGTGTGTAGGACTAAGCTTATCTGGTGTATTTTTCTTCGCTGAACACGAATCTGAAGTTAAAATTAGGGGTGAAACAGCAAAAAATCGGGAAAATGCGTAATTTTAGATATTAACGATTTTTTTAATTTAAAACGTCAATATCTCAAAAACTAAAAAATATATTATTTGAGGTTCTTGGTTAAGACGATTATTTTCATTTCCTTTTTTTTCTCATATCTTCAGTGTTTGTGTTTCTATTTTGGTAAACGACATTCTTCAAGTGACCCCATAGAAAAATGTCCAAAATTAAAACATCTGGACTATTAGATAGTCATCTAATAGTGCCATAACGTCCAATCCACTGATTGTATCGGTGATTGAGATACTGCACAACTTGACGAACAGCATGGGGCGGCGCTCCGTCTTCTTGCCAAATTATCTTGCGATACGTTTCGAGTGGCAATTCTTCTAAAATGTCCTCAATATCGTTTTTAAGAAGATTGAGATATCTTTCTCCAGTTAAAGATCCCTCATAGAATATTGGCCCGACAATTCTATTGTTAAGCCCACCACACCAGACATGAAGAGAAGACCTCCCTTGGTATTTAATCTCTTGAAATTTCCTGGGATTTTGTCTTGCCCAGCTTTGCGTATTGCCTCGGTTAAACATTCCCGATGTAGTGACCGTAGCTTCATCCGTCCAAAAAATCGTTTGAAACAGGGTAGGATCGTTATCTTGTTCATGGATTAAAATTTGGGAAACAAATTGAAAGCGAAGTTCCTTTTGTTCACGTGTTAAATGCTGCACTGGAAGAAGGTGATATGGAAGATACTTAAAATATTTCAGTGTTCTCTGAACCTTTGCATAGGTTACTCTTCTTCTTGCAGAGCCATTCCTTAAGTCTCTAATTGCTTCAGTAATTGACTTCATGGGATAAAAAGTAAAATTATTTAGAATAGCTTGATCCCGATTTCTTTTTTCATTGTAGTCCTTTTTCTAATATGTAACGATTTTGTTTCTTCGAATAAGACCTTTAGTTTTAAAATCGTTTTTACTGGTATCTATATTTCGGTGGAAATTTGCAACATATCTTCGTTGTGTTTCCCTGGCGTTTTCTCCACATTTATAATAGAGAGTTATAATTTGAAGCCGTTCTTCTGATAAAAACCTCATTATAAAACTACTCCAAAAAGTAATACATACACGAAATGGCTATATTCGTTTTTAAAAAAGTACAGGGAAGTTCAAAAATAAAGCCCTGTTTACTTTAAAATGAATAACCCTGTACACTCCTGGACAAAATATAAAAATTATTGTTTTTTTGGATTTTTTCTGCAAATTTTAGGTGATTTGAGATTTAAATGAATAAAATAAATGATTTATAATTTAAGAAAAAAAAATTACATTAATAAAAAAAAATCCTTTTCCTATTTTGGACTTAATTTTTTGTGTCAAAATTACATTTTCGTTTATATCTCCTTTTTTATTAATCTTATCAAAAATGTTTGTATAATTTTTTTTATAGATAATTCAAAAAGCTCTGTTTTTTATTTTATAAAATTGTTTGTGTCTCTTATAGTATTCCCGATCTAATTTAGGATTGGGCGATTTCGGCTGCTTTCCGACGCAGTGTAATCGCATGGTCTGGGTCAACAGCAGCGAAGAGGAAAATTACGCATTTTTCGAGGTGTTTTTTTATTATTCATTTATTTTTGAATTTTCTTTCTTGTTTTTCTTTGGAGTAAACGTCTGTATGAAATAAAATGCCTAAAATTGAATTCTTCAGTCATGTTTTTTTAACTAAAAATCAGTTAAGCCATATACATTTAAAATTTTAACTAATGACCCCCCGAAAGATTGACCACGATCCGCCACTGGGTCCAAACATTCCTTGGTAGTAGGTTCTGCCGGTAAATATACCGTATCGGTTTTTTGGGTGTTTTTTTATTTTTTGCTGTTTGACCCTCAATTTTAACTTCAGAATCGTGTTCAGCGAAAAAAAAAACCCCAGAAAATCTTAGTCCGACACCCAGCACACACCACTTTTTTTTGAGCACCAGTGTTGTTATCAATGAGGCAGGAAGTGCGATTACTTGTTTAAATAGACACATAATTTAGATAATTAGATTTCAATGCCTAAATAATTTCTAAGGATTCATATTTTTAAACGTTTTGCCTTTAATTGCATTAAATCATCTTTATGAATCTTTATTTCATGACATTTTAACACTAAAGCTAAAAGGTCGGGCTTTAATTTTATCTAAATACATATTTTAAATGTATTAATAAACAGTCAAAAAATGCTACCATGATGGTAAAACTGCACGAAAATACCAACCCCATAAGAATCGCTAGAGGAGTACGACAAGGTAATCAATGTCACCCAAACTGTTTATCACCGTCCTGGAATACGCCTTCGGGATGCTTGAATGGAGCAGAAAGGGCTTAAATATAGATGGCTTAAAGAAATCTGCATTTCGCGGATGATATAGCTTTGTTGTCTGACAATCATAGGAAGATATTAGGAAAATGCTGAAAGATCTTCAGAAAGTATATGCTCAGGTCGGACTAAAAATGAACATATCAAAAACTAAATTTATGACGAATCTGGTCCCTAGTGAAAATATTGCTATCGGTGACTGTGAGGTGGAGGAGTTGGTGGGAGTTGGACCACATATCTTGGTCATGAAGTACGAATCTCGAGAGACAACCAAACATGCGAATTAAAAAGAAGAATTGTGCTCTCTTGGGATGCATATGGCAGACTCGGGGATATGTTTAGAAGTAATCTCCCAATTTGTCTAAAACGAAAGGTTTTTAATCAGTGCATTTTACCGCCCTAAAAACATTAAATAATGGAAAATCAATGGCCCAATATACTTTTTTATTTAATTATTGCCAACATCGGCCCTTATTGCGTTTGGCACACCGGCCCATCGACACTTATCAGTCAGTTTACCAATACTTCTACATATTGGCCATATGATATACTTATGGAGGCCCACTGTTGAAAAACCATGGGGGTGTTAACGATATAGTAACTAATTTTTATCGATGTTTCATTTAGGGCCACTGTTGGAAAATCATTGAGATATTAGCTAAATAGTAACTAATATTTACCGTGTTTCATTAAGGCTTACTGTTGGAACACCACTGGAAAACCAAATGAAATAAAAATGTAAAATGTTTAATTTTTATTTAAAAAAAAAATGAATACATAAAAAACCATAATATATTGCCTTGAGCACAACAATACAAACGAGGCACTTAAAACAATGTGGTTTGCAGATGAATTTAAAATGTCATAAAATAGTCTAACTACAAAAATACGAAACAAAGTCAGAATTAACATAACAGCCAATAATAATACGAAATATAATAATAACAAAGATTCTAAAAACTATAAAATATCACCATAATATACTTTTCATTTGCCAAAACACCAAAAAAACACAAAAATTGCCAAAAACTTCCGATCACGTCATCCTAATCATTCAGAAAAATCATCCAGCTTCTGAAAAGAATTAGGTTATGGTGGCACGCTTCACTTTTAGTTGTCGGTGGTTAGGCAAAGGGCAAAAACACGATTTAACGTATCTGAGTAACGAATAAATGCAGTGGGCCAATGCTTAATTAATACGTTGGATTTGTAACTTTAAATTAATAGGCCACGTGGATATATCATTATGTCTTTCTATCGAACATTAACTGAGGATTAATATTGGGCCAACGAATTGAATTGACACAGTCAATTAAAAGACGCTGACATTAGTGGGCCACACAGTACCTTTAGAAAATCGACAAACGCGTTTACAGACATAAGCCAACTAATGCGCAAGAGTTTGAAGATAAGATCGATGCTTGGTGTGTCACTTCGTGACTACTTTAGAAATGAGGACTTACGGGCGAGAACAGGAGTCACGGATGTTATCTACCATGTGGCTAAGCTCAGGTGGAACTGGGCCGGACATGTTGCCCGCACGACAGATGGACGATGGACAAAAAGGCTGCTCGAGTGGAGACCAAGAGCTGACTGGAAAAGTAGGGGAAGACCTTCTACGCGATGGACGGACGATATCAAAAGAATAACCACAAACTGGATGCAGAGCGCTCAAAATAGAGGACAGTGAGCAGAAATGGGGGAGGCCTATATCCAGCAGTGGATGCAAAGAGCTGATTGATGATGATTGATGAATAAACAGTGTGTTAAATGGTTATCCTTCCCCCTTCCTCACACAATAGATGCTATTTTTATGCACCTCTTTACTATTGCAATCATATTGATTATATGTTAAATATTTTTTTTAAGTTTAATTTATTTGGGGAAATGAATGAAAACAACAAACATAAACGTTAAATTGTAAAACTTACGTTTTCTGCGGCTACGCCATTAGGTTCCACATTCACAATGACAGCCTTATTGCTAGCAAAACTGAAAAAAATGCTTTCGTTAGTTTTCCAATATTTATAATAAAATGTGACTTTATTATATAAGAACAATCTTTGTAATTAAGAAAGATGTAAAATATGCTTTTGTGTTTATCTTAAAAACATTGGTAGACTTGTCTCCGAAATTTTGTCATGTTTTTAAATTGTTAAAGGATCTTTTTGAGTTTTTTTAGGTTTGTTTTAGGCGATCTGTAAGTTCGTATCCTGGGACCAGGACAAAATTGTAAGAGTCTTATCAGGCGAAAACCCAAAAACAATTTTTTGATAAGAATATTTTTATTACGACTTTAACATATAGTTTTTTCCTCCTTGTAAAAGAAATCATGATTCTAGTAACATAATGATCATTTCTCTTAGTTTTTAGGTCTAAGTTTTAAATCACCCTCTATAGCTACATTTTTAACAATCCATCAAGCAGTATAAATAATTAATTGTATTTAGATAAATATAACACCAATATTAAATCATTCCAAGAAGTAATCAATTATAATTAGTTTGTGAATTACCTAAGTACATCAAAAGCTTCGTAAATATTTACAACCGTAATCTGGTTCCTTTTTTCTATTTTATTTTGTATGTATTCAATACTTTTAAAATATATATTCTTCTTAAGTTTATTAATTCTTTATTAACAGTAATTTTATTTGGCCTCGCGCCTCATTTGAAAATATAAAAAAGTATAAATGTATTGTTATTGTCTAAAAAATGCAACTAATAGCTTGTACAACTAAGGATTCAATTTTAAAAATAACTCATTATAACAGGTAGGTAGGTATAGGTTTAAAGTGAGTGGTTTTTTTACGCCCTCCACTGCGACCGCTTGGTCTATTGTGGCTCACACCTTTTTATATCTCTCCCAATAGGATCAGACTTCTAATGAATCCGATACCAGATTGGAAGAGAGTTCTTACATCTCCTTACTCGTGTCGCTACCGGACACGAGAACAATATTTTTGTTCTGGTGTCCTGTCTCCTGGAGAGTATGACGAGCAGACGATTAGAGCCGTCATGCCCTCCTCTCCCGGTCTAGTGACGTGGGTAGCTACCAGGTCCTTGTTACAGAAACCAGATGTTCTTTCTGAGGCCGCATCTCCGGCCTTACTTTATGAAAACGGTCCTATACCCTTTCTGTTTAAAGCCAGGGAACCCTTTTCCTATAAAGGTGTTTCTGTCCGCCTTCTTTTGGATTCAGGGATCCCTTCCTAAGCACCTGTTTGTTCCCCGTGAAACAGTCGCCGGTGACTTCAGGGGCACCTTTCAAAACGGATTTATCCGTTTCGGTCAACGCACCTTTGTCACTTTTTTCCTATGAAAGCTGTTTTGTCCACTTTCTGTTTGGAGCTAGGGAAGTAATAGTCCACCACGGCAGATCCCCGCATTACCGCAGTAAGACTGGATACTCTGAGAGGTCGACCTGTATCTCAGAGGCACCGTTGGAGACACCTGTTTAAGGCACAGGATCATTCACTCATTAGCACGGTATGCTAACACCTTGAGTTAAGCCTTGTGTTCATCTTAGCTTCGGGTCCCGTTCCATACGCTTTGCCAAAAAGTTGCCGATAACCAGCAACTCTAGCGCATGTTCCAAAAGATCCTATGGGCCACAAACTACGACAATGACGTGTGAACATAGCGGTTGGAGAACATTATAATAGAACAGAGGCATTTAAAAATTATTGTATTGGGAAAATACGCATTCTATGAATTTTGAGAGTAAAAAAATAGATTACAGAAAAAACAAACTAATGTAGTAAATTCAAAGATTTTAAAGCTATTTTCTTACCTTGTATTCCAAATTCTACAAGGCACTAATTCCATACTGACAATTTCTGGAATATACCAACCTGTGTCCAAAAAAGAAGAGTTCTTTAAATCTAAGTAGAATGGAATGTGGGAAACTTGTCTTAAAACAGACAAGAATATTTCGGAGAGTATTTCATCGCCCATAATTGAACTTGGAGAATAAAGTTTCTGTGCGTGTTGAGTTCTCATCTAAAATATTTTTAAAAATTGTTTGAGAAGATTTGAAAATTAAGTTAAACTTAAAAACTAATTTTGATAGCTCACTGGCCAACATTTGACTTCGAATGGTACACCGCACGAAACCAGGGTTTTCAGAGGTTTTTGGGGTAGCTGATTTCGAATCCGAGGTCAGTTAAGGTCCATCACATTAGGTTCAAGGTCATTTTAAGGTCAAACGAAGTAAACACGGAGAAAAAATTCGAAAAATTGTATGTACAAGTTTGTTGGGTCGCCGAGTCCAAATGCAGGCGCACTTTAACATTTAAGGTCATTTCAGGGCCACTTTAAGGTCATACTGAGGTTAAACATGTAAATGACCTTGAAAAAAATTAGAAAATTGGTCTGTAGTTTTTTCGGTTTGCTTACTTTAAAAACGGTCGACCTCTAGGCCCTTAATTTCAAGGTTATTTGAAAGTAAAACTGCGAAAAAAACTAAGAAAAAAATTGAAAAAAAATATTTATATTTTTAGTGTCGCTGAGTAAAAATCAAGGCTTAACTTAAAAAGTTATCCCAAGGTCACCTCAACGGCATCTCAAGGTCATACTGAGGTTAAATATATAAATGATATTGAAAAATCTTAGAAAATTGTGTTTTTTGGTTTGCTAACTCCAAATCTTAAGGCGGCTCTTAGTTTTAAGGTCATTTAAAGGATAAACTGTAAAGACACGGAGAAAAAAATTTGGAAAAAATGTATGAAGGTTTTTGGGGTCGTTAAGCCCGAATCCGTGCTTTGTTTGACCCTCGAGATCGCCCAGGCGCCATTGGAAAACCTTAAAGCAAATTTTAAAATTTTAAAAAAACTCAAAGTTTGAACCTGAACCTGCAAACTTTTAACCCTACATATACCAACGCCTACATTTTTTGGCGGTATTTATATTACTTCATTGCAACTAATCTTTTGCGGTAGATATGAGCCATCTGTTAGTTACTTTTTTAATTCAATATTTCTTATTTGTTTGCGTTTCTAACTTTTCTTTTAGGTAAACCAAAAGATATTTTTTTTCAGAATTTTTAAGCTTATTTATAAATTTTACCTCAGTAAAACTTGAACTGCCCACTGGTTGACCTTGAAGGCCAAACTAAGCCTGGATACGGAATCAGCGACCTAAAAACCCAGAAAAATTCTTTATTTTTTTTACCGTGTTTTCTCAGTTTAGTTTCCAATGACCTTAAAATCAAGGTCATAGAGGTCGACCGACTACATATTCATCCTTAGCAAACCAAAAAATGTATAAATGATTTTTTTCAGATTTTTTGAAGGTTATTATAGATTTATCCTCAGTATCACCTTAAAATGACCTTGGAGTGGCGTCCGAGTGACCCTCAAGTTCAAACAAAGCACGAATTCGGGCTTAGCAACCCCAAAAACGTTCATTCAATTTATTCGGAGATTTTTTCCAAATTTTTTTCTTCGTGATTTCTTAGCTTGACCTTCAAATGACCTTGAAACTAAAGGCATAGAGGTTGACCGTCTTCAAATTTTGAAGTAGCAAATCGAAAAGTCTATAGACCAATTTTCTTTATTTTTTTAAGGTCATTTACATATTTAACGTCAGTATGACCTCACGATGACCTTGAAGTCACTCTGTCTGACCTTAAAAGTGAAAGTAAGCCCAAATGTGGACTTGGGGACCCCAAAAACCGAGATATAAAATTTTTCAAATTTTTTTCTTATTTGTTTTTTCAGTTCGACCATTAAATGACCTTGACCTGATGTGATTAACCTTTACCCCTCGGATTCGGAATTAGCGACCCCAAAAACTCTTGGAAACCCTGGTTTCGTGCGGTGAACCATTGGAGGTCAAATATTGACCAGTGTAGTCTTTAGTATTTTTATGAACTAATGCCTAAAGTAACTTAGATTAAGGAAGAAAAAACACAAAATAATGGAAGAGTACACAAATAAACACAAAAATTTTCCTTTTTTTTTTAAATTTAAATAAATATATATATATATATATATATATATATATATATATATATATATATATATATATATATATATATATATATATATATATATATATATATATATATATATATATATATATATATATATATATATATATATATATATATATATATATATATATATATACAGTGTGTCCCAAATTGGTGGGGAATGTATGGGGATTTTTGGAAACCACGATAGATAGAAAATTGGTTAAATGGAAAAGTTTTGGACCATTATGTTAGTAAGCTAATCCTGTTTACTACATGGTTTTATCTATTCAGGTTTTTGAGAAATTTTGAAAACCTGAAACATGCATTTTCGAAAATCGGCCAATATTTCTTTTATAAGTGAAAATTTTTCAAATCTGTAAAAACTTCTTTAAAGCAACTTTTTTGTAGAATATGACCGAGTAGTCAATTTTTATTTTCTACGTTTCGGGGTTTTTTGAATCATCATCAACTTTATTTTTTCATATGAACACCATATTGGATTTTACAGCCAAATAGTGCTTTTTATTCTGATTTAAACAATGTATAACATGTTATAATTTAAGAGTTTATAACCTCCTTTATTTCAAAAACAAATATCTCTCAGTTGGCCTTGATTCCGGCGAACGTCATTTTTTTTTTAAACAATAAAATATTAGTAATTCAAAATAGATAAACTGAACAGATATTTTACAGAAATGAGTTTTGCAAATTGTTAAATTACCGTGTTACAACAAAATGTAATGGCACCCATATAGTAAAAATGATGAATCAAAATCAACTTTATTTTTTTAAGGGGGCCCTATTGGATTTTTTTACCAAATAGTGCTTTTTTTCTTATTTTAACAATGTATAACATGTTATAGTTTGGAGTTTATAACCTCAACCACTTCAAAAAAAAAATATTTTTTTAGTTGGCCTTGATTCCGGTGAATGTCATCTAGCGTCATTATCAAGTTAGCTCGGGTAGTTTTTTTTAAAATTTTTTTAAATTGTAAAATGGTTAATTATTTAAAGAAAAAATTGATTTTTGCAACGTTATTTTCAAAGCAATAGAAATGTTAATATAGCTGCGCAAACGTATTTCGACAATTTTCCGAAAAGGGAGCATCCTAAACTAACATACTTTCGAAAACTGGTTACAAATTTGCTTAAATTTGGGAAATTTTAAAAAAACCCCGACCTAAGAAGTACGTTAAAAAAAATCGACAACGGATGCTGCTAAACCAACATTTAAAAAAAAATCCAACATCTTTAGCCAGGGATGCTGATAAAAATTCCACATACCTAAGTCGACCATTCATAGGGGAAATTAGGACTATTTAAAAAATATGTTTATATGTTGAGAAATATGGACAACATTGGAAATTTTAGGTCGTTATTATACATCTTCATTTTAGTAGAAATATTAGTTTAGCCACTTTTCATTGTTTTTTTTTTTACTTGTTTCAATTAATTTGTTACGTGTAGTTTTGTTGTAACACGGTATTAACGTTATAGCTATGTTAGCGAAACCCATTTTGTAAAATATCTGTTCAGCTTATCTAGTTTGCCAATTACTAATATTTTATTGTTTATAAAACAAATGACGTTCGTCGGAATCAGGGCCAACTGAGAAAATATTTGTTTTTTGAAATAAATGAGGTTATAAACTCTTAAATTATAACATGTTGTACATTGTTAAAATCAGAATAAAAAACACTATTTGGCTGCGTAAAAATCCAATATGGCGTCCATATGAAAAAAAAAAGTTGATGATGATTCTAAAAACCCGAAACGTAGAAAATAAAAACTGACTACTCGGTCATATTCTACAAAAAAAGTTGCTTTAAAGAAGTTTTTACAGATTTGAAAAATTTTCACTTATAAAAGAAATATGGCCGATTTTCGAAAATGCATGTTTCAGGTTTTTTCAAAATTTCTCAAAAACCTGAATAGATAAAACCATGTAGTAAACGGGATTAGCTTACTAACATAATTGTCCAAAACTTTCCCCATTTAACTGATTTTCTATCTACCGTGGTTTCCAAGATCCCCATACATTCCCCACCAATTTGGGACACACTGTATAAATACTTTCAAATGAACATATTTTTCTTATTTTATAATTAA
>JAHBCN010000633.1:252915-295097 GCA_019359885.1 Listronotus oregonensis
AAGCAAAGAACACGAAAACATACAGAACGACGTGAAACGTCTTTGTTGGGAGTTGTCGGATATACATGGTCAAAAAACCCCATAAAATGATCACAAGCAAAAATTGTTTATAGGACAACCCACTATAATTAATGAAACTATAATAATCCTAAACAACCAGTATGTATTTAGCAAACTTAGCATTGACATTTCGAATATTTAGTTGTTGAGCCGTAAAAAAGTTTCAGTAAACAACAAATAAGTCGAAGCTTTAAAAGTAGTTTTTAGTTATCACTTGAAAACGGTTAAAGATACGTACTAACAGAAACGCTGTGTACCACTTAACAAATGAAGACATTGAACGTTTAAGATTGTTACTAAATACAAACCACATCTTCAATTTACCTAGCTTTCTTGGCATTGCACGTTTCATTTCCATTATCTTCATACTGCTTTTTTCTTTCCAAATCAATTTTAAATTTCCCTTTTAACAAATTTTGTATCGGCCCATATATCTGTCCAAGTTTTTTTATTATAAGTTTTTAACAATTTTAACTCTAACTGGTTTAAGCTTATTGAATTTCATGATTAGGCTAAGACGTCCTTTGGAAGAGGAATTGATATGAACGCCATTTAGTTCGTCTAGGACATCACCAACACGAATATTGCCCTAAAATTTCATTTAAAAATTCTAGAATTAAATATAATAGGTTAAGAAGTACTGCTGTTACTGTCAAGGGTGTACAATATAGGGGTAGGTAGGGGTAGGGCCCACAAAAAAGCGGTGTGTTCTAAGATTTTCTAGTGTATTTTTTTTCGCTGAACACGAAAGTTAAAATTAGGGGTCAAACGGCAAAAAATCAGGAAAATGCGTAATTTTAGATATTCACATTTTTTTTTAATTTTAAAACGTTAATTTTTCAAAAACTAAAAAAGATCCACAAAATTTTAAACAACGTAAACTATGTATTTTTACAAGACCTTTAATTAAAGTTACATAATCTTTTTGTCTAAATGCAATATTTTTTGAGTTATAATCAAAAACACCGAATTTTCAGGATTTTTTCAACTTTGACACTACTAAATACAGGGTTATTCATTTTAAAGTAAACAGGACTTTGTTTTTTACTGTACTTTTTTAAAAAACGAATATAGCCATTTTCGGAATTTGATTCCGAAAAATTTCAAAATCTAATCAGAAATTTCAGAAACAAAAAAGGGTTACAACGTGACGTATTTTTTAAAGGAATACCCCACCCCGTATATTTTTATATAAATGATATGTTTTCACGAGGGATTGGGTGATATAGGGGTTGCTGGGTTTATTTCCTGCGTTCAGCTTTTGCAATTTTGTCTAAAATTTTTTGAAATGATACTTTTTTAAGGAGGGGTTTTCACCCTTTTTTTGAAAAACCTGGGCCCCCAAAAAAGGTAAAAAAACGGGGTTTTGCCTTTATAAAAAAAAGTAAAATTTTAAAAAAACCCGTTTAAAATTTAAACTCCTTAGACTTTCTAAGCTCCCCGATATTATTTGAGGTTTTTGGGTTAAGACGATTAATTTCTTTACAATTTTCTTTCATTTTCAGTGTTAGTTTTCCAATTTTGGTAAACGACATTCTTCAAGTGGCCTCATAGCAAAGTGTCCAAAATTTTATCTGGACTATTAGCTGGCCATCAATAGTTGCGCCATAACGTCCAATCCACATCTCTCCCCCCCATGGGGCGGCGCCCCGCCCTTGTTAAGTTATCTTTGCATACTTTTGAGTGGTAATTCTCCTAAAATGTCCTCAATATCGTTTTCAAGAAGATTAAGATATTTTTCCCCAAAAGTTGGATCCCTCATAGAATTTTTACCCGACAATTTATTGTTAAGCACACCACACCAGACAAAAAGAGAAGACCCCCCTTGGTATTTAATCTCTTGAAACTGAATTTATTTCTGCCCAGCTGTGCGTATTGCTTTTGGTTAAATTTTCCCCGATAAAGCTTCATCCGTCCAAAGAATCGTTTGAAACAGGTAGAATCATTATTTGTTTATGAATTTTTGGGAAACAAATTAAAAGGGTTCCTTTTGTTCACGTGTTAAATGCTGCACGGGAAAAACGTGATATGGAAAAATACTTAAATATTTCAGTGTTTTCTGAACCGTCGCATAGGTTTTCTTCTTCTTGCAGGGCCATACCCAAGTCTCTAATTGCTTCATTAATTGACTTTGGGATACAAAGTAAAAAATTTTTTAGAATAGCTCAACCCCGTTTTATTTTTCTCAATTAGTCCTTTTTTTCTAATATGTAACGATTTTGTTTCTTCGAATAAGACCGTTTTAAAATCGTTTTTACTGATATTTTCCCGTCTTTGCAACATATCTTCATTGTGTTTCCCGGCTTTCTCCATATTTATAATAAAAGTTATAATTTGAAGTTCTTCTGATAAAAATCTCATTATAAAACCACTTCAAAAAGTAATTAATACACGAAATGGCTATATTCGTTTTTTAAAAAAGGACAGGGAAGTTCAAAAATAAAGCCCTGTTTACTTTAAAATGAATAACCTGTACACCCTTGGACAAAATATAAAAAGTATTGTTTTTTTTTGGATTTTTTTCTGCAAATTTTAGGTGATTTGAGATTTAAATGAATCTAATAAATGATTTATAATTTAAAAAAAAAAAAAACAAAAATTACATTATTAAAAATATTTTTTTTCCTATTTTCGACTTAATTTTCGTTTATATCTCCTTTCTTATCAAAAATGCTTGTATAAATTTTTATATAGATAATTCAAACAGCTCTGTTTTTTGTTTTATAAAATTGTTTGTATCTCTTATAGTTTATATAGTCGTGATCCAAACAGTGGCGGCTCCTACATTGGCTCATTTGGTCAATGACCTCCCAATCTTTTAAATTTTCCTTTATTATTCTAAGCATATAAACTCGTTGACCGATTACTGGATTCCACAAGCTTCGCGCAGCGATCTCCAGACCGGTGGCCCAGATAAAAAAGACCAGATACGAACATAGTGTGGCGGCACGGTCAGCGTCCCCCACTATAATGGTCCGCTTAACGGCGGATCATTTAGTACGAGCCGTTTTCGCGTGCGTTGAACTTTGAACTGTTTAGTTTACTGTTACTGTGAAACAGTGGTTAGTGTAAGGAAGTCAGTTTTTAATATATTTATTATTTTCGACTTTTATAACATGACAGGTTATAAGTGCATATGGACGTACATCAATAAAGAAATAACTTTTTTTTCGCTTCCAAGGACTTATAAGGTAAGTTCGATTTATTTATTCAGATTCAAAAAATCACAATAGACATTTTTTAGACGTAAAGCTTGGCTTCGTGCTGCTATAATAATCACACTTTCAAATTATAATGCGCTTAAAATTGTCAGAACTTTAAAAATTAATTATGAATATTGTAAGGGTGATTAATTGAGAATTTGAATATTTCAACTTTGGGTATTTCTATCATAATACGCGTTGAAGTTTTGGGAATATTACAATATTGGTATTTCTACTATTATATGATTTATTGGAGATATTCTAGTGTAAATAAAAAATTCTTTCTTAAGTTTTGGACGTTTGGGAAGGGAAAAATTTGGGTGCCCGAGTCGGGACTGGGCAAAATTAGAAACGAAATTTGGGAATTTAAATTGAACTAAATTTTTTTTGACAATTGTTCAATTCAACAAAAAAACCCCTTTTTTGGAGGTGAACGTAAAATTAAATGAACCTTTTTTCGCATTTGGATTCTCAAATTTTGTAATTGGCCCCAATTTACCCCGCCAACTTTGAAAAACGAAAAAAAGTTAAAAAAAAACTAAAACTGAACGGTTTAAATTTTTTCCCAAGAAAAACCCCCCACCTCAAATTTCAATCCTGAAACCCCCTGAGAAACAAATTAATAAAACAAAATTGAAACTGAACCTTCTAAATTTTTAAATTAAATCCGTAAAAAAAATAAACATTTTTTTATTGCAATATTATTTTCTTAATTTTTTTTATCCCCCATGAAAGGGTGGCAAGGTTTGAAGGGTAAAATTTTAGATCGGGTCACATATTTTTTTTTGACATGTTTATTTTAATTATGGATTTAATTAAGAACTGAATTTTCCATTTTCATTTTTTTAAATAATTTTTGTTATCCCCGTGGAGAGGTGGCGGGGGTTTTGGGGTGAAATTTGAGATTGGGTAACATGTTTTTGTACATGTTTATTTTTATTGATTTAATTAAATATTTAAACTGTTCAGTTTTAAGTTTATTTTTAATTTTTTTTTTCGTTTTTTCATCCCCTGTGAAGGGGGTGGCGTGGGTTGGGGGTGAAAATTGGGGGCCAAACACAGAATTTTGGGGAAACCGAAAATGAAAAAAAAGGTTTCCTATTTAAAATTATAAAACCACCCTTACGTTCACCCCTTAAGAGGAGTGGGGTGGTTTTTGACATCAGAATTAGATAGACGATTGTTTCAAAAACAAAGTTCAGTTGCAATCTTGGAAACCCAACCTTCGTTCGAGATATTTGACCCAGTCAGACTTTCGGCACCCTGTTTTTAATTTTTAAAACCAAGTACATATTCCAATACTGAAGCTTAAAAATAGTCATTATTAATTTGCATCCCTTTTTAAATTTTTTGAAAAGATTCGTGCAATACTTTCCCTGTCCTTAAAAATAAAAAGTCTGGATTTTCAGTGCAGGTAGCCGCTGCCCTTTTAAAGAGTCCCCAAAGCGATGCCTTTGTGTGTTGCTCGAGTAAAAAAATTTCCCAATCGAGCCGACCCGGTTTACATCTGGTTTAGTTAAATCTGTGCGGTGGTTTCGTTCGTTGGCAAAAAGCCGGGCTGCCAGCCTACATTGACCGTAGGGCCAAATCAGTATACCCAACTAATTTACGATTGGGCGATTTCGGCTTCTTTCCGACGCAGTGTAATCGCATGGTCTGGGTCAACAGGCGCGAAGAGGAAAATTACGCATTTTTCGAGGTGTTTGTTTATTATTTATTTATTTTTGAATTTTCTTTTTTGTTTTTCTTTGGAGTAAACGTCTGTGTGAAATAAAATGCCTAAAATTGAATTCTTCAGTCATGTTTTTTTTTTAACTAAAAATCAGTTAAGCCATATACCTTTGAAATTTTAACTAATGACCCCCCGAAAGATTGACCACGAGCCGCCACTGGATCCAAATATTCCCTGGTAGTAGGTTCTGACGGTAAATGCACCGTATCGGTTTTTTGGTTGTTTTTTGATTTTTGCTGTTTGACCCCCAATTTTAGCTTCAGAATCGTGTTCAGCGAAAAAAAAACCCCAGAAAATCTTAGTCCGACACCCAGCACATACCACTTTTTTTTGAGCACCAGTGTTGTTATCTATGAGGCAGGAAGTGCGATTACTGGTTTAAATAAACACATAATTTAGATAATTATATTTTAATGCTTAAATATTTTCTAAGGATTGATATTTTTAAACGTTTTAACTTTAATTGCATTAAATCATCTTTATGGATCTTTATTTCATGACATTTTAACACTAAAGCTGAAAGGTCGGGCTTTAATTTTATCTAAATACATATTTTAAAAGTATTAATAAACAGTCAAAAAAATGCTACCACGATGGTTAAACTGCACGAAAACACCAACCCCATAAGAATCGCTAGAGTACGACAAGGTGATACTATGTCACCCAAACTGATTATCACCGTCCTGGAATACGCCTTCGGGATGCTTGAATGGAGCGGAAAGGGCTTAAATATAGATGGCTTAAACCTAACAAATCTGCGCTTCGCGAATGATATAGCTTTGTTGTCTGACAATCTACAAGATATCAGAAAAATGCTGGAAGATCTTCAGGAAGTATGTGCTCAGGTCGGACAAAAATGAACATATCAAAAACCAAATTTATGACGAATCTGGTCCCTAGTGGAAATATTGCTATCGATGACTGTGAGGTGGAGAACGTAGATAAGTTAACATATCTATGGTCATAAAGTACGAATCTCGAGAGACAACCAAACATGCAAATTAAAAAAAAGAATTATGCTCTCTTGGGCTGCATATGGCAGACTCGGGGATGTGTTTAGAAGAAACTTCCCAATTTTTCTAAAACGAAAAGTTTTTAATCAGTGCATTTTACCGCCCTATAAACATTGAATAATGGAAAATCAATGGCCCAATATACTTTTTCATTTAATTATTTAACTGCCCATTGACACAATATATGTTGGTGCCAACATCGGCCCTTATTGCGTTTGGCACACCGGCCCATCGACACTTATCAGTCAGTTTGCCAATACTTCTACATATCGGCCCTATGATATACTTATGGAGGCCCACTGTTGAAAAGCCATTGGGGTGTTAACGATATAGTAACTAATTTTTATCGATGTTTCATTTAGGGCCACTGTTGGAAAATCATTGAGATATTAGCCAAATAGTAACTAATATTTACCGTGTTTCATTAAGGCTTACTGTTGGAACACCAATGGAAAACCAAATGAAATAAAAATGTAAAATGTTTAATTTTTATTTAAAAAAAATATGAATACATAAAAAACTATAATATATTGCCATGAGCACAACAATACAAACGAGGCACTTAAAACAATGTGGTTTGCAGATGAATTTAAAATGTCATAAAATAGTCTAACTACAAAAATACGAAACAAAGTCAGAATTAACATAACAGCCAATAATAATACGAAATATAATAATAACAAAGATTCTAAAAACTATAAAATATCACCATAATATACTTTTCATTTGCCAAAACACCAAAAAAACACAAAAATTGCCGAAAAACTTTCCGATCACGTCATCCCTAATCATTCAGAAAAATCATCCAGCTTCTGAAAAAATTAGGTTATGGTGGCACGCTTCACTTTTAGTTGTCGGTGGTTAGGCAAAGGGCCAAAAAACACGATTTAACGTATGCTGAGTAAGGAATAAATGCAGTGTGCCAATGCTTAATTAATAACGTTAGATTTGTAACTCAGTTAAATTAATAGGCCACTGTGGATATATCGTTATGTCTTTTTTCTATCGAACCATTAACTGAGGATTAATATCGGGCCAACGAATGGTGATAGACACAGTCAATTAAAAGACGCTGACATTAGTGGGCCACCACAGTACCTTTAGAAAATCGACAAACGCTTAAAATAACACAAGGCAAGATGGAATAATCGATGCTTGGTGTGTTACTTTGTGACCACGTTAGAAATGAGGACTTACTAGCGAGAAGAGGAGTCACGGATGTTATCTATCAGGTGGCTAAGCTCAAGTGGAACTGGGCGGACATGTTGCCCGCACGACAGATGGACGATGGACAAAAAGGCTGCTCGAGTGGAGACCAAGAGATGACAAGAGAAGCAGGCGAAGACCACGCACGCGATGGACGGACGATATCAAAAGAATAACCACAAACTGCATGCAGAGCGCTCAAAATAGAGGACAGTGGGCAGAAATGGGGGAGGCCTAAATCCAGCAGTGGATGCAAAGGCTGATTGATGATGATTGATGAATAAACAGTGTGTTAAATGGTTATCCTTCCCCCTTCCTCACACAGTAGATGTCATTTTTATGCGCCTCTTTACTATTGCAATTTTATTGATTATATGTTAAATATTTTTTTGAAAATTAATTCATTTGGGGACATGATTGAAAACAACAAACATAAACGTTAAATTGTAAAACTTACGTTTTCTGCGGCTACGCCATTAGGTTCCACATTCACAATGACAGCCTTATTGCTAGCAAAACTGAAAAAAATGCTTTCGTTAGTTTTCCAATATTTATAATAAAATGTGACTTTATTATTTAAGAACAATCTTTGTAATTAAGAAAGATGTAAAATATGCTTTTGTGTTTATCTTAAAAACAGTGGTAGACTTGTCTCCGAAATTTTGTCATGTTTTTAAATTGTTAAAGGATCTTTTTGAGGTTTCTTTAGGTTTGTTTTAGGCGATCTGTAAGTTCGTATCCTGGGACCAGGACAGAAATTGTAAGAGTCTTATCAGGCGAAAACCCAAAAACAATTTTTTGATAAGAATATTTTTATTACGACTTTAACATATAGTTTTTTCCTCCTTGTAAAAGAAATCATGATTCTAGTAACATAATGATTATTTCTCTTAGTTTTTAGGTCTAAGTTTTAAATCACCCTCTATAGCTACATTTTTAACAATCCATCAAGCAGTATAAATAATTAATTGTATTTAGATAAATATAACACCAATATTAAATCATTCCAAGAAGTAATCAATTATAATTAGTTTGTGAATTACCTAAGTACATCAAAAGCTTCGTAAATATTTACAACCGTAATCTGGTTCCTTTTTTCTATTTTATTTTGTATGTATTCAATACTTTTAAAATATATATTCTTCTTAAGTTTATTAATTCTTTATTAACAGTAATTTTATTTGGCCTCGCGCCTCATTTGAAAATATAAAAAAGTATAAATGTATTGTTATTGTCTAAAAAATGCAACTAATAGCTTGTACAATTTAGGATTCAATTTAAAAAATAACTCATTATAACAGGTAGGTAGGTATAGGTTTAAAGTGAGTGGTTTTTTTACGCCCTCCACTGCGACCGCTTGGTCTATTGTGGCTCACACCTTTTTATATCTCTCCCAATAGGATCAGACTTCTAATGAATCCGATACCAGATTGGAAGAGAGTTCTTACATCTCCTCTTACTCGTGTCGCTACCGGACACGAGAACAATATGTGTTCTGGTGTCCCTGTCTCCTGGAGAGTATGACGAGCAGACGATTAGAGCCGTCATGCCCTCCTCTCCCGGTCTAGTGACGTGGGTAGCTACCAGGTCCTTGTTACAGAAACCAGATGTTCTTTCTGAGGCCGCATCTCCGGCCTTACTTTATGAAAACGGTCCTATACCCTTTCTGTTTAAAGCCAGGGAACCCTTTTCCCTATAAAGGCGGTTCTGCCGCCTTCTTTTTGGATTCAGGGATCCCTTCCTAAGCACCTGTTTGTTCCCCGTGAAACAGTCGCCGGTGACTTCAGGGGCACCTTTCAAAACGGATTTATCCGTTTCGGTCAACGCACCTTTGTCACTTTTTTCCTATGAAAGCTGTTTTGTCCACTTTCTGTTTGGAGCTAGGGAAGTAATAGTCCACCACGGCAGATCCCCGCATTACCGCAGTAAGACTGGATACTCTGAGAGGTCGACCTGTATCTCAGAGGCACCGTTGGAGACACCTGTTTAAGGCACAGGATCATTCACTCATTAGCACGGTATGCTAACACCTTGAGTTAAGCCTTGTGTTCATCTTTGCTTCGGATCCCGTGCCATACGCTAGCCAAAAGAGTTGCCGATAACCAGCAACTCTAGCGCATGTTCCAAAAGATCCTACTGGCCCCAACCACGACAATGACGTGTGAACACAGCGGTTGGGAACATTATAATAGAAAAGAGGCATTTAAAAATTATTGATTGGGAAAATACGCATTCTATGAGATTTTGAGAGTAAAAAAATAGATTACAGATAAAAACAAACTAATGTAGTAAATTCAAAGATTTTAAAGCTTATTTTCTTACCTTACAGCTATTCCCAAACTTCTACAAGGCACTAATTCCATACTGACAATTTCTGGAATATACCAACCTGTGTCCAAAAAAGAAGAGTTCTTTAAATCTAAGTAGAATGGAATGTGGGAAACTTGTCTTAAAACAGACAAGAGTATTTCGGAGAGTATTTCGTCGCCCATAATTGAACTTGGAGAATAAAGTTTCTGTGCGTGTTGAGTTCTCATCTAAAATATTTTTAAAAATTGTTTGAGAAGATTTGAAAATTAAGTTAAACTTAAAAACTAATTTTGATAGCTCACTGGCCAACATTTGACTTCGAATGGTACACCGCACGAAACCAGGGTTTTCAGAGGTTTTTGGGGTAGCTGATTTCGAATCCGAGGTCAGTTAAGGTCCATCACATTAGGTTCAAGGTCATTTTAAGGTCAAACGAAGTAAACACGGAGAAAAAATTCGAAAAATTGTATGTGCAAGTTTGTTGGGTCGCCGAGTCCAAATGCAGGCGCACTTTAACATTTAAGGTCATTTCAGGGCCACTTTAAGGTCATACTGAGGTTAAACATGTAAATGACCTTGAAAAAAATTAGATAATTGGTCTGTAGTTTTTTCGGTTTGCTTACTTTAAAAAAGGTCGACCTCTATGCCCTTAATTTCAAGGTCATTTGAAAGTAAAACTGCGAAAAAAAAGAAGAAAAAAATGAAAAAACAATTATTTAGGTTTTTAGTGTCGCTGAGTAAAAATCAAGGCTTATTTTAACTTTAAAGGTTATCCCAAGGTCACCTTAAGGGCATCTCAAGGTCATACTGAGGTTAATATATAAATGATATTGAAAAATCTTAGAAAATTGGTTTTTCGGTTTGCTAACTCCAAATCTTAAGGCGGCTCTTAGTTTTAAGGTCATTTAAAGGTTAAACTGTTAAGACACGGAGAAAAAAAATTGGACAAAATGTATGAAGGTTTTTGGGGTTGTTAAGCCCGAATCCGTGCTTTGTTTGACCCTCAAGGTCGCCCAGGCGCCACTTCAAGGTGATTTTAAGATCACTTAAAAGTTACATTTTTTAAAAATTTTAGAATAATCTAAACAAATTTATAAATTGGTCTCAAAGTTTAAACCTGTGTAAACTTTTAGCCCTACATATACCAAGGCCTGCATTTTTTGGAGGTATTTATATTATGCAACTAATCTTTTGCGGTAGATATGAGCCATCTGTTAGTTACTTTTTTAATTCAATATTTCTTATTTGTCTCCGTTTCTAACTTTTCCTTTTAGTTAAACCAAAAGACATTTTTTTCAGATTTTTTAAGGTCATTTATAAATTTTACCTCAGTAAAACTTGAACTGCCCACTGGTTGACCTTGAAGGCCAAACTAAGCCTGGATACGGAATCAGCGACCTAAAAACCTAGAAAAATGTTTAATTTTTTTTTACCATGTTTTCTCAGTTGAGTTTCCAATGACCTTAACATCAAGGTCATAGAGGTCGACCGACTACATATTCATCCTTAGCAAACCAAAAAATGTATAGATGATTTTTTTCTGATTTTTTTGAAGGTTATTATAGATTTATTCTTAGTATCACCTTAAAATGACCTTGGAGTGGCGTCCGAGTGACCCTCAAGTTCAAACAAAGCACGGATTCGGGCTTAGCAACCCCAAAAACGTTAGTTTAATTTTTTCCAAATTTGTTCCTTATTGCTTTCTTAGCTTGACCTTCAAATGACCTTGAAACTAAAGGCATAGAGGTTGACCATCTTCAGATTTTGAGCTAGCAAATCGAAAAGTTTATAGACCAATTTTCTTAATTTTTTTAAGGTCATTTACATATTTTACGAGAGTATGACCTTACAATGACCTTGAAGTCACTCTGTCTGACCTTAAAAGTGAAAGTAAGCCCAAATTTGGACTCGGGGACCCCAAAAACCGGTATATAATTTTTTTCAAATTTTTTTCTCATTTGTTTTTTTCAGTTCGACCATTAAATGACCTTGGACCTCGGATTCGGAATCAGCGACCCCAAAAACTCGTGGAAACCCTGGTTTTGTGCGGTGAACCATTGGAGGTCAAATATTGACCAGTGTAGTCTTTAGTATTTTTATGAAACTAATACCTAAAGTAATTTAGATTAAGGAGGATTAAACACAAAATAATGGAAGAGTACAAAAATAAACACGAAATTCCTTTTTTATGACTTCCACACAAAAAGACGTACAATTATGAGTACCCACCTATTTCTACTTACCAAGGCTTCTACAGGTACATGTACACATTTTTTAACCAAACAATATTTGACAAGTAGCCTAAATCGACCATCGTTACTGCTTAAATCGAGACGTTCCTTCACATTATCAACACAGCTCTTGTAAGCATAGCTGATTACATCGTTATTTTCTTTGACTATGCTGATCATCCAGGCATAGGCATCAATAGTCCTGTTAAAATATTTGGTGTTCTGTTGACGAATCAGTCCTTTGTCAAAGATTTTTTCCAACGTTTGCACAAAAAGGACAAAATAAAAGTTGTTGTCGGTGATTGGAGTATTTGAGTTGAGAAGATTTAGGAACTGTTGCACACATCCTAAAAGTATATATTATTATTTCATTTGACTAGGCATAGGCATTAATAGTCCTGTTAAAAAATTTTTAATTCTGTTGACGAATTAGTCCTTTGTCAAAGATTGTTTCCAAAGTTTACGTAAAATAATAAGAAGAAATTTGTATTTACGAAAAAAACATGTGTCCTCTTACGAAGCTAGTTCTTAGACTAATAAATTATATTCATGGACGACAATAATTGTGTTATGCGGAATATAATCATATGCTTTTATATCATGTCTTCCAAAAGTTATCCTTGACATTTGATAAGAATGGTTTACGCAATAGAGGGATATTTTTAACTTAAAACCGACTAAAAATAGTTATAACTTATCATAATTTTGCTTATAGCTTTTTTAAAGATATAATCATATACATATCTAAACATTTTTTTTCATTGAACACTCAAAAAGTCTGTTTGTTATTCAGTAATATTTAACACTACTTTACACTTTTTTACCTGCGTAGGTAGTCCTAAAATACAACTTACATAAAAGCGCTTACGTAAAAAAAAGTGTACAATAATGTACACCATTTAAGCCATTTAAGCCGAGATCTAACTAGGTATTCCGAGATCTAAGTCTTAATTTGTAGTGAAAATAAAAATAAAAATTGATGTGGCTCTTCCCCGCCTTCGTGAAAATGTAGCCACATAAAAAAAATATTGTCCTAAATTATAATTTACTCGTCTAGGCGTTCCTTGTTAATTGTATTCTACGTGCCTTAGATTTATCTGGTTTTGTACACAAATGACGTATAGTGATCAAAGAAATGTATTTATTTTTTTTTAAATAAACAAGTTAAGTAAAGTACCATTCAAAAATAAAAAAACAAAAAAACTAAAAATGTATGGCATTATCTTTATAAAAGCAATCACATAGCACGTCTTCATCATCTTGGGTTTATTAATTTTCTTCTCTATTACTATGTAATCTATTGTTTTTGTTTAGGACATCGTAACGTCGTCAAAACCAAGCAACTGAGGACTAAGAGAGTGAAAGGCTTGTACACATTTCCAATTCATTTTAAGGAAATCGTGGAATCAGCGGTCACAATGGAAAGGGAAGCTTACTCCGTAGAGCTTTCTGAGCAACGACTGGTAATTCTACGTAGTAGTGCCGAACCTTACCAAATCGGTACGTGACGGTTATGAAGTTATTTTGGTTCCCGTCATCACTACCCGTAAGGCACTACTTTCGGAGGTATACCCCGTATCTCTACCGATAAGTGGTGGGCGCATCACCCAGCTCACCTTACCGGGTGCTCTGTTGCAATTCCATTGACTATTCCGAAGACCGTATACAAGCATTTCGTCCTCCTTTCGGAGTCCGAGACGGAGCTCGCGGATCAGATCTCGAACAAAACAACGAAACCCGAAGCCATCGACAGTGTCACCAGCGGGTGCTGGCGGACCATTCGACAGGCCAGGGGAAGTCCTGGAGTTCGAGGTATGAGTCGCGTGATCTTGGTTCCACGAAAGCACTCGCAGGGATGTTTTTTTGGAAGTGTTGGGTACCCACGAGGTATGACCCCGAACATGTGGCGAACCATCATGCCAAGGATAAAAACGCATTTGTCAGGTGATCCCAGCTGGGTGAGCTTGTTAAAGCCCAGTTACCGAGTGGACAATGCAGGTACCACAAATCGTTAACCAACCACTAAACGAGCATCCAGGTTTACAAGCCCCGGACTCCTGCAAGGGGGATGCGTGAGGGGAGGCTGGAGTCAACCAAGACGACCAAAAGGCAAAGACAGACTGACGAACGATGCTTGACTGCCTTAACCCGCCCTTGGTTAGTCCAATAAAGTATAAGTGAGCTGAATCAGCTGAAACCAGAACTCGATTAGTGGTATTACACCCACTACCTCCTTCTCCACTACGAAGTTCTGCTGTTGGAAGAAGCTAAGGAGCCTGGAGGACTTTTAGATCTAGGACATCGTCACATCGTCAAAGCCAAGTAACTGAGGACCAAGAGAATAAAAGGCTTGTACACATTTCCAATTCTTTTTAAGGAAATCGTGGAATCAGCGGTAACAATGGAAAGGGAAGATTACTCTGTAGAGATTCCTGAGCAACGACTGGTATTTCTACGTAGTAGTGCCAAACCTTACCAGGTCGGTACGTAGCAGTTATGGAGTTATTCCGGTTTCCGTCATCACTAACCGTGAGGCACTCCTTTCGGAAGCATACCCCGTATGTCTACCGATAAGTGGTGGGCGCATCCCCCAGCTCACCCTACCGGGCGCTCTGTTGCAATTTCATTGACTATCGATATAAATGTCCTCCAGGCTCCTAAGCTTCTTCTAACTGCAGATCTTCGCAGTGGAGAAGAAGGTAGTGGGTCTAATCCCAATCCTCGAGTTCTGTCTTACTTATACCCTATTTGGCCTTATATTGTCATTGTGTTTCACCAGTTGTTGCAAGATGCTCCCTCAACAAATGATTTAACTTTTTCTTTTTTATCTGCCTATTTAGGATGTGTGTTGTTTTCTCATTTATTGGATATTGGATTTAATGAAACTTGGTTGTGGCTGTGTGCACGTAAGAATTTAGGGAATGAAGAGACTTTGTATTTTGTGCAAATTTTTATTTAAAACAATCCGAGCGGAGCGCTTTTGGTATAACCATCATCAGTGCGATTCGTCGTCAAGCTGGAGTCGTAGCAATTTGAGCAAACAAAACATGAAGTAGGACCTTAGTAAACTATCTCATTATTACATAAAATAAAATAAAAGTCAAAACAACAGGGTGTTATGTTACATTTTCCCTTAATTTTGTTCACGTCTTTCCATAAAATGGTATACTTGTGTAGTCTTTTTTAAAAACTTCACCCTTTAATAAGGGAAAATGTAACATAACTCACTGTTCTTTTGACTTTTATTTTATTTTATGTAATAATGTGATAGTTTACTTTATGTCCTACTACTGTTTGTTATGCTTAAATTGCTGATGGTTAACAATAGCTTTGCTGATTTTTTAAATTGCCTATCTCTTCATTCCCTATATTCACTTTTGTTCGTAAAATTTGAATATGAACGGTTTAATTGACGATTTTTTAGGGATTTTTTCTGTTTTGGCTACAAACGAATATATGGGCTTATAGATACCACGACCAGAAACTACCAAAATAAGATTTTGGGTAATAAGTGGATATATCTGGTTTTCACGCAAGCTCCTCATTTGTTTCTAAGGGCAAGTCTATCATTGACGGTTTTTGCTTAAAATGGTTCATTTCTCTCATCCCTCCATTAAATTTCACGTGTTCTATTAGCAGATCATCTTCTGCGAGACCACGTGACAAAAATCTGCCCGCTCCGCTCTCCTCCGAAATGGTAATAGAGAACTTTGTCTAAACAAAATGCGTACTTAGTTAATTTAAACAAAGAATAAATAAAGGAATAATTAGCTAATAATTTAAAAATAATACTTATTATTTTATAAAAATAATAACTACGGAATTAATGACTTTCAAAGTACATACTTACTTTTATACAAGGTCTGCAAAATTTTAATCTTAAAAGGATTTGACAAAATGAACTTTAAAATCAATTCAAGCTTTTTGCTTTTTTCTCATAGGTTAAGTTTATTTATATAAACAAATATCACTTGGTGACCATTTATTTATTCAGGGTTTTATTTAAAAAAATGTATCAGTCTAAATCAAATAGACGTATTTGTGCAACACACGTATGAAAGTATGATTTTATGACGTCATATAACGTAATCTTTGAATTTTTTAACCCATATAAGCGGTAATAGGTCAAAAACAATATAATAAATAATTATATGTTTACTTACGTTATTATGAATACAAATTGCTAAATCAAATATTTTTACAAAATTAGATTCACAACAATTTAGTGTGTAGCACTTATTTTAAAATTTAAGCTATTTTTGTTTCAGCTTATTTTAATAATATAGAAAATGTGCTAGTCCATTACGATTGGTGCTTGTACAAATTGTGTATTATCTTGTCGTCATTTCCTTGGGGCTTTATGTGTTAAGGTAGATTTCCCAAAAAATTAAAACTTTATATATATCAGGTGCGTGCTGGGGCGATTTTGGGGGTCGGAAAACTATTCACTTGCAGGGCTCATAAGGTGACGAGGAGCATTGACAAATAGGAAAACTTCAATAAATTTATTCCAACCTACTAGATATTAAACACGTGCATGTCAACATTGCACAACAAAGTTTAAACAAATATACAGGGGATTCCTTGAGTCGTTTTATGAAATAAAATTACTATAATAGCTTCGTTTCTGAGATACAGGACGTTAAAGTTAAAAAAGTCGGTATTTTATAGATATCTTAAATATCCTTAATCCGATTTGGTTGAAATTTGGTACAGTTGTTTAGCCTAATAATGCACGTATTTAGCCCTAACTAGATTGAAATAATAGATCCAGTGGCATCTCAGTGGGCACTACAGCCAATATTATTGAGAAGAAACGGACGCTACTGACTTTTTTGTAGTTTTTTTTTTTTTGATTAAGCAACCAATAATACCTCTTTTTGGTTTTTTGTGTTTTCTTTCTATGTAGCTTTGTTTTAGAAAAAAAGAAAATGCCACACTATCGCTAATCATAAAAATAGAAAAAAAATATTTTTTATTAATATCAAAAAATCAACTCTCCATTTGTCCTAACTTGGCACTTGGTGTTTTAATCGTTTTATTTTGAGCGAGTAATTGGATTTAACTGAGTTAAAATCTGTAAGACCACGGGTTTCAATGGGTTTACAACTTTTTTCAGATTTAGAAAATAAACATTCAACCGCTATGACTTTTATTGTTATATTTTTGCATACCATATCTGCTTTTTTTTAATTGTTTTAAGTCCAATCAAGATTGACCTACTTACCTGCTTTGGAGATAGGTTTACAGTGATTGTATTGTCATCTCACTAAAATTTAGAGTCGTCAATTAGCAGTAATTCCATCGTAAATGACTTTATTTATTTATGAATAAGCAAATAGAAATGCGGAAAAAGCACAGAGAATGTACCTGGATAGGTATCCTAACAGAGTAATTCCATGTGCTAAAACATTTGCTACGCTACATGCAAGATTAAGTAAAACTGGATCTTTGAATAAAAATGCAGATGGTGTAAGACCAGAAAGTGTAACAACGCCTGAACTAAAAAAGCTATACTTCCTCCGACAGAAGAGGATCCTTCATATAGTACCAGGAAGATTGCACTGCAGCTTGAAGTCAGTCCAAAACCCGTTTGAAAAGTTCTAAAAATCTCTGGTACCCCCATCATTTGCAGGTGGTTGATTTATACGATGAAATACAATTTTTTTTTCAAATATTTTATTTATGGACAACGCAAATTTTTCACGAGACGCTATTATGAATTTTCACAATGACCATTTTTGGGCTGACGAAAATTCCCACGTTATTTAAGAAAGTCATTTTCAGCAACAATTATCTCTGAACGTTTGGGTAGAAAACATTAATGACTACCTAATTGCTCCATTTTTTACCAGCTAAATTAACGGGTGAATCCAACTCCAAAAAAAGTCAGTGGGGTACTTTTATCCTCAATAAAATTGGCTGTTGTGCCAACTGAGACGCCACTGGACCCAATAATTTCAATCTAGTTAGGGTTAAATAAGTGCCATATTACATTACAAAACTTAATTTAATTTTAATCAAATCGGAATGTTTAAGATATTTATAAAATAGCGACTTTGAAACTTTTTTTTATAACACGACCTAAGAAATCACCCTCTTAAGTTTCGTAAAGTAAAACGGGATCAACTAATGTAGGCTTTCCACAAAAGATCTTTATACGTTGAAGAGTAGGCCGAACTACCCCGTCCAATACAATACAATCATTTACTTTACTCTATAAAATCAAACAGCACATGCACGCCCTAGCATCCTTGAGCCCACGGATAAAACACTGTATTCGTGGAAACACTTTATAACCACACAGGTTCCACGATGTTTAAAGTTTTTCCATAAACACACCGTGTTTCCACAGTGGTTTCTGGCTGAATCCACGGCGCTTACACCAAACTTTATTATTTTAGTGTTTGTGCCCTAGTCCAATGACTGAAATAGAAACATATCACTTTTATAGCGTTATTAAATGCAGTATTTCAAAGCGAATCCAACGATGTAAAACACTACGGCACTTTTCTTTATTTTTGCTTTTTTTTTTATTAGGTAGGTAAAAGATCTTTTTTTACTGAATCGGATATGCAACAAATAGGGTAAGTTGCCGTGGAAACAGTTGCTTTCGTGCCTTTAATTTGACTGATAAAAATGTTTATTTGTGTTTATTGACGTATCACGGAAAATTTTAACACAATTTTAAATTGAATTTAGTATTAACAACAAAAAAAATTATGCGTTAGGACGCAAACTGATCTGTTAAATCGAATAAACAAAAAATATACATACCTATACCAAGGAAGTTTTAAACGTGTATGGAAGCCCAATGCTATGGCCCATTCGATCAAAAAATGTCCAGCCCAGTATAAAAATAACTGTCAGACTTGGCCTTGCCGATTCTGCGCAATAACAAAATTCCATTAAATAATTTAATGTGTTGCCCACTTACACACTGATAAATCAATGTGCAGTTAGGCAACACATTATACTTTTATGAGAGCCGGAATACCTTTTTTAATGCATCGACGCACGCGGCGCGTATGATATCCGCGCTGTACCATCCACCAACCGTTGGCGTCGTCGTCTCATCAATCGCCGTTTTCGTTGTGGTTTGTGCCCTTTGCGCCGTATTAGTTTCGGTTGTTTTGCCTTGTGTGATTATATTTTGTGGTTGCAGGAGGGTTTTTTTTTGGATTTGATTTTAAAAACATTTTTTTTTAGTGATTAGTGTTTATTTAATTGTGACTATAATTTTGTGTTTATTGTTTGTTACTTAATATCGTAACAAAATGACTGGAGGTTGTATGGTTTTGTCTTGCAAATCCAAGGGAACATAACCCGGCATTTTTTACTTTAGATAATATTTCTTATATTTAAATTAGGTGTTTCTTATGAGACGTAACGTTAGGTAACCGAATAAATAATAATACCTATATCAATTATGAATAACAGAAAATAAAATATTCATAGGAAATAGGGAGGGGAAAGTAAGGCAATCTTAACTATCTTTTAGATGATTACCACAATGTTTGTGTGTTTCTGTGGATTATAAAAAAAAATAAGGTTTACATTTAGGTACTTTTATTTCATTTAACAATTTAGTTTAAAATTTATTTTAAAAATCGTGTTTTATTTATTTACAAAGATTTTTGGAAAAATACAAAACTCCCGAAAATATCAACCATTTAAATAGAGGGCTGTAAGTATTCTTTCCATATTATATCAGATGATATAAAACCAATATTACAAATAATTTTAAATATTCTACAGTGATATCGTTGAATAACCAACAATTTGGGCAAAAAAAAACAGTGAATGTTTAAATTTGACATATGGTGATGTTAACTTTATAGATAGTAACAAAGAATTATGGAAGTCTGGCCCGACCCACTACCATTGCGCAAACCCATTGGACCCCCGATTCCCGCTGCCCTGCACGGCTGGACAATTTTGTTCTACAGTATTGGGCTTCCATACACCTTTAAACTTCCTTGACCTATACCCATTTAAAATCAAAATTTCCAGTCATTGCCGGTGAAACCGGAATTCGGGAAAGCTTGTCAAATATGCATAAAAATGACGTTTTATTAAAATAACAACCCTACCAAGTTTTATTAAAATCGATAAAGAAATTTAAAAAGGGCAGTCAGAAAATAAGCTCGTGGGCATCCGGTATAGACGTGTACAAGTAAAGTTAAATAGATTTTCAACTACGCTGTAAATAATGCAAGTATTCCAAAATTGCGTACTACACTCCCCGCCACAAAGTTCAGGCATCCAAAATTTTCCATTAAGTTTGATGATTTATAACTTTTTTATTTGTATTCGTATTTTCAAGGTTTTTTCATTAGTTTGTAGGTGCATGTATTGACATTGTTTTTTATTATTCTGGTAATACCAACTTTTTGCTTGGGTGGAATTATACGTGGATTAATGGAAACGCTGTAATTAGTCCTAACTTCAAAACAACCTGCGAAAAAAATTAAGGCAGCTGATTTCCAATTCCAAAATTTTTTTTGTAGCAGTTACACAGTTTAATTTTAACAAAAACTCCGATTTCAGGGTCCTTTTTATTAAAAGAAAAATAATGCTCAAAAAACAAAAAAATAATTTATTCGCGGTTATGTTTCATCTCGCAGCAATGACAGCTCGCAATCTTCTTGGAATCAAATGAATAGGGTTTCTTATTCTTTCCTAGGAAATAGTCTAATAGTCCTCTGTCTGTGCCATCTCTACCAAATTTCCTGGCATAGGATGACGGCGAATGGCTCTTTTCAATTCGTCCCAGAAAATCTTAATTGGATTAAGATCTGAGCTGCCTGCTAGCCATTCCAATCTTAATAATGCCTCTTTCAACTACTTATTCACCATGAACCGTGCATAAATATAAATTGGTTCCCACTAAAAGGCACAAATGGAACCACCACATCCTGGAAAACGTATTCAATGTAACGATGGGCACAGCTCCACTTTCAACGTCACTTCCGTTTAATTTTACCGTCGCATCTTGCCAGTAGATAAATCCATTTATTATTATTACATTAAATTTAATGTGTGTTTCTTTAAAACTGCGCATCTAACAAAAGTAAGATAACTGGATAATTTAAAAACAATTTCTTAGGAACACCTCCAAGATCATAAAAGTTTATATATCAAATAAAATCAGCTACCTTAATTTTTTCACAGGGTGTTCGAAAGTTAGGACAAAATACAATGTTTTCATTTGCAACCTAAGCAAATGTGGGTATTACCAGAATAATAAAAAACAATATCAATGAACTTACCTACAAACCGTTAAAAAAAATTGAAAAACGAAATACAAATCCAAAAGTTACAAATCATTCAACTTAATCAATAATTTTAGGTGGCGGGATTTTGGGAGGGGAGTATATTTCATTTAAATCGCCCACTTCCATAATCGGACATTTTTTTGTAAAATAATTACTAATTATTTTATTAAAAAAATGTCTGATTATAGAAGTGGACGATAGCTACTGCTAATTTTAATGTGCGTGCTACAATAGAAGAATTGCTAATAAAATATAGCTTTTAAATTCAATTTTTGGAAATTCAACATTAATACTGATTAATAAAATAACCCTTAAGGACGACTATGGTGAATTCTCATTTCTGTTTCCTGCAACACATTTTATTGATCCGTTTTTGTACTGTGTATGCAGCACAACATACAAGTAAAGTTAGAAACTTAAAATTTATACCACATACAATTTTTAAGGATAACGCGTGTTTAAATTAAAAGAAACAATCCTGGCCGCTACGTTCATAACTTATATGTACGAGGGAGGATTTAAAAATAAGGAGAATAGCAGCACCAGTTTGGAGGTTTGGGTAGCAGAAATTATTTTAACAGCCTAAATAAAAAGAACTTTGATAGTCTACTTAAAAAAACTTCGTATTCGATTAAAAACAACAGAATTGTACTTTTGCTTCATATAATCAACATTTGATTAACATAACAGTAACTTTACGTCAAAATATGTGTATTTGAGTCAACTTAGATCTAAAATTCCTTAGTTTAGTCGATAAAGAACGTCATATATATTTAAAAATGTTGTTGTTTTCTAAATTTGATTGTTTTTGGTGTATAGTTAAGCACTATGTACTGACAACATCACCAAATATTTCATCTCATTTTCATCATTAACACTATGACAGTACGAATGTCTTTGTTGCGACATCCACCCTATCCGCCAGATTTAGTATCTTTTGGCTTCTGGCTGTTCTCAAATCTCAACAAATTTATGCATGGGAAACAATTTTCATCGATTAAACAGGTAATAGCAGCGATTGCTACTACGTGTATTAAGTTTAGATAGAATATACTGAATAAAAAATCCATCCTTAAACCATTTGGTCAGGTTTTTCTTTTCGAACCACAAATTTTTTAAACAACCTGGTATAGGGTAGTAGGAAAAGAAAAGAGTTGCCCGAATAGCTAGGGAGTTGGTGGCTGTAATTTTTATATGATTTCATCGTCTGACAGAGGTTAATAATATTATGGTTCTAAGTAAAATAGTCATTTTAAACAATTTCTGCCATTCATTAATTGCCGCAATATCAAATAGGGGTTTGCAAAAAATGTTCATAATAATAAGCATAAAACGAATTTTTTAGTTCATGAGACAGTTCTTGAAAAAATTTTTTTTAAAATATTAATGCTAGTGGCAGAAGTTTTTCCTAATGTGTTTTAGAGTAATTATTTTTTTCAATTATTATGAAAAATATAAAAAATAAATTATTTTATCGGGGAATTAAAATAATTTTTAAAATTATATTATATAAGAGATAAAAAAAATACTTCTGCCAATATGATGATGTTGCATTAATATTCTGTATTATTGAAAATAAAAAAAAAATTATTACATCTTTTCTACCTTTAAGTCCAATGTTTCTATTAGCATAAAAATGAAAAAGGCAGAAAAAATCGATGCTGTCTTTTCGAAGGCAGAAATATTTTACTACCTTAGGATAGCTGCAAGGGAGTACAAATGCACACTGGCTATAGACCTGAAGCCGAGAGGGTTTTTGCAAATATCATAAGCCCCACGTCGAGGCTTTGGGGCGTGTGTTCTGTAGCATCAACCCTTTTTTAAAACCAACAGTAGTCGCCCAACATAGATGGGTCCATCGTTATTTTTCCATCTTCCCATGTCCTGGTGAAACTTCTCTCCTTGTTCGTGGCTTACTGCACCCAAATTTTCCAGGAACAAAATTGAAATGGGAGTGCAAAAAATGTATTTTTAGAGAGTGCAAAAAATGTATTTTTAGATAGATGCGACACCCTAGTAATTCATAGATTCTAAACAGTATATATAGGGGAAATTTTATAGTCTTTATTTTTCTTATTGTTCCTAGAAATCCTTTTATCACACGTCCAAGCTGAATCCCTTTTTATTTAATTGTCTTAAAAACTGATCACTAGGAGTTTCCTCTATCCAGTCCAATAAATATGCCTTCTTTTAATTTGGATCACTTAGTTAAGAAAATATTTTTCTTAAATGGAAAACCATACCTTCTTGTAAACATGCTTTAAAAAAATAATACTGTGAAAAAATAACCCCTCTGCGGCCTTGTTGTGCTTTCCGGTCCTAAGGAAAGTAAAAATGATTTTAAAGATCGCATTATATAAAAGAGAAGCAGGTACTTAAAAATGGGACGTGCTAGGCCATTTGTGGGAAAAAGTGTCGTTATTCCCCACTTTAAATTACCGGTATGGCATCTCTAAAGTGTAGCTTTTAGAAGAGGTGAATTTTCAAACGTGTAAGTAATATCCATGCCCTTGGATCATAGGCTCCACTTTGATTATTGATTTATGTCGTCAAGAAGGTTGCCAAAGTCATGAACCCAATATGCCATACCAATATGGCGTACTTTGTGTCCGTTACCTGACCGAAAGGTGTAATTTTTCACTGTGGACATGGACCATGGGCCCCACGCTGTTGTTTCCCGTTTCTTTGAACAATAATGAAGAACAATTCAAACGCCATATCATGAAACTGGCACAGTGGTAGTTTGCAGTGGATCTTGAGTAAGTAGAACCTAATTTCGCCCGACAAAAATAGGGAAAAGAAAAGTTTTTTTTTCAGTGGAGAAGGCGTCTTACGGAGACAGAGGCTACTTAATATTGTCTCTCGCCTGGTGGAGACAGGCTTTTCATCTAGTAGGATATAATTGATGACAGAAACAATAATATAATTTTTGACAGTTTTTTTTTACAATTTTGAAATAATTATTAAAAAAAATCAGAGCTAAGCTCGCCACTTATTTTTTCTAGTTAACAAAGGTGCAGACTACATTATGTCTTGGTATAAACGACGATGAAATCATACACCTAAATTGCCATCAGCTCCCTAGCTAAAATTCACTTCGAGATCTGGAACTTTTTAAAAAAATTTACTGTTTTGTTATTTTTTATGGTAATTGTCACGAAAGTTGCCTCCTCTCCGATTTTGACCAAATTTGGTATACGGGGGTTTTTTGGGGCGCTGATTCCGAATCTGAAAAACATTTTCGGCAACGCCTTCGTTTTCGAGATATTCATCATCAAAGTTGAAAATCAAAGTAATCTTATTTACACTATTCCTCCTTCTTTTTGCACAGAATTCTTGATTTTTACACTACATTGGCACACAATATTTCACAAACACCTTTAAAAAAACTTGTTTTCATATTTATTTTACCCCTTTTTTCCATTTAATTGCAAATATCCACTTTCACATGCCCCAAAGTGGCCGCAACCATGTATACACGTAAGCAAATATGGCGGCTGACTTTGGACTTGAAAGTTCGTAATTTAATGGAAAAAAGAGTAAAATAAATAAAAATACAAGGTTTTAAAAAGTGTTTATAAAATATTGTGTGCCACTTTAGTGTAAAAATCAAGAATTGTGTACAAAAAGAAGGGGGAATATAGTGAAAATAGGTTAGTTTGATATTCACTTGATGATGAATATCTCGAACAAACGTTGCCGAAAAAATATTTTTCAGAGTCTTAATCCAGCCCCAAAAACCGATACAAATTGGTCAAATCGAGGAAGACAACTTTCGAGACAATTACCTTTTTTATTTCCCCTCGTAACATTTTAATAGGTAACCTTTAATCTTTCTACATGCAAACATATACGGAATAATCTATCTAACTCATGTTGTATTGTGCATGTGGGTTTTTGTTTTTACCAAACATTTATAGTTATTAAAGCAGTGCTGATAAAACCTATTATGTATGCGTGGAAATTTTATAAATGCACCAAAAAATGCAATGAAATAATGCAGTTTAAAAGATAAAAAACAGGCAAAAATAACTGTAGCAAAGCAAACTAGGCGACATGTTTAGGGTACCTTTAATATCCTTAACTAACGGGTCACTGACTGACATTACTTATCAGCCTATTATTATTAATTTAGTTCTACTGCTCACAAGATTCTCTAGAACCCAGCTTATCATTTGACAACGTGTACTTATCAATTACTTTAAGTTTTTACGTCGTCCAGTGCTTATTTTCGTTTTAGTACTAAATTAAATTGATTCAGTGAGTATATGAGAATAGAACTAAATAATATTTAGAGTAAAATGGCAGAGCCGATACACTCGATAGAGTCACTCGTTGAGGAAGCAAAACAAATATTCAGGAAAGAATTTGACACTGACGCTGACACGGCAGTGGCGGCACCTGGAAGGGTTAATCTCATTGGGGAGCACACGGATTATAATGATGGATTTGTTATGCCGATGGTAAGATCTAAATATATTTTATATAAAATATTTTATTAATAAGAACATTAATACGCCGGTGTTTATGATGAATGCTGCAAAAGATAACACAGGGTAAATAGTCCAGAAAACGAAGCTGAAGAAAGTGCAAAACCTGGCATTTTTTTTCAAAATGCATAGATTTGCATGAAAATTTGGGATTAACTTACTCTCCTCTTCAAAATCTTCATTATGCTGAAGGTCGCTTTTTATTTTTTAGGGGTGAAAACTACCCCTTATTGCAAAAACCTTCAAAACTTTCATATTAAAGCTTAAGACACTTAAAATTAGGCTCATAAAATTAAAAAATAAGTACTTAATTTTTTGAAAAATTATTTAATATATTTCAACCCTTGAAAATTACCCCTTATTATGGTTTAATAAAAAAAAATTGTTTACCCTAGAAAAATTAACATATTGTCACAGAATTTTCTTTTTTTTATCTTGGGACAGTCCACGAAGGCTGATGCCTAAGTACTAACGTACCGTGGGTGTCTTAAGTGTGATGAGAGGGAGTTTATTCACACGGGACTTAAATATTCGGAGATTGGGAGGTGAAGGAAAAACTTCTGCGGGCAGCAGGTTTCATAGTCTTGACACTCTAGGGATGAAGGAACGAAGAAAGCGGGAAGTTCGGGGCCTCTCTAACTGAACTGTAAAAGGATGCATAAAAGTTGCTCTGTTGGGAGCTGCCAGAGAAGGAATCATACTGGCCAATTCCTCTGAGCAGAAGCCGTAAAAATATATATAGAAGAGCGACAGATCCCCTACAGCTCGACGGTGGGCAAGAAGAGGAAGCCTCTCTGTATGCGTGGGATCGTTAATAACACGAACGGCTCTTCTTTGGATGGAGTCCAGAATGCTAAGTGTTGTAGGGGACGCCATTCCCCAGACATGAGAACAATATTCTAAAGACGGTCTGATTTGGGATACCATGTTTGTGCCAGTTGAGGTTATTCTCAAAAGTAACGCCGACAAGATTAAACGACTCTTTGTTCTGCAGAGCTTGGCCGCTCATATGTAAGGGATGAGCATTGGCAAACTTTTTTCGCGGCAGCGAACATGACTGTGTTTTCAAGGCATTAAACTGAACAAGATTTTTGGCGCCCCAATCCAAGATAAGTTTGAGTTCATGTGAAAGAGATGTCTGCATTGACCAACGCTTGTTTTCCAAATCAGAATTACATGGTGGCTTAAGAAATTGAATACTAGAGTGGAGGGTACTATCGTCAGCAAAACTATGAAGGGGATTGATTGTGGAAGAGAGAAGATCGTTAATGTGTAGAAGAAACAGCGTGGGTGCCAGCACTGAGCCCTGGGGCACCCCAGCATTAATTTGGTAGAAGCTGGAAGAATGATCATCTACAGTAACTAATATACGTCGATTAGAAAGAAAACTGGAAAGCCAAGAGCCGAGCTTAGGTGGAAGACCGTAAGAAGGAAGTTTGTTAAGAAACCCATCATGCCAGACCTGATCGAAAGCTCCATCCAGCATCCACACTGTCTATCATGTAAGATCTTATGTTTTTCCAGATACTTTAAGATTTGGGAATTAATGAATTTTTCCATTACTTTACAAACAACAGAAAGAAGGGATATAGGTCTATAGTTAGAAGGGAGAGTTTTGGATTCTTTTTTGGGGACAGGTTGCACACGTGCAGCTTTCCAACTCTCCGGGAAAATGCCCGTGTCGTAAGAGATTCGAAAGAGGCGAGTTAGGATGGGTGCAAGATCGGAAGCACATTTTTTTAAGACGATTTCTGGTATGCCATTCAGCACAGACGATTTTTTAGTATTAAGAGAAGAAAGAATACGCTTGATCTGTTTGACTTTAAAAATTATATCGGACATTTTATGAGAAACAGGGACAACTGTTGAAAGAGGAAGATTAATAGGAGGATCAAGCGTAGAATTGGCAGCAAATTGTTTGGCAAATAGTTCGGCTTTTCCTTTGGAGGTAGAGACAATTCCATCTTCCGAGATTAGGGGTTGAAAAGAATGTGTGCAGTTGTAATTACTGTGACTTCTCAAAGGTATTACTAATTTACTTTTGTAATTTTTTAATCCTTAAAAAACTACCCCCAAAAAACTTACAATGCAAAAAATGGTACAAAACCACGGATCTTTAAAAAATGCACGCTTCTAGAATGCTCAAAAAAATTGGTTTTTTAAGCATAACTTCTTCAGTTTTTGTGATAAAAAGTTCTTTAAAAAACCAACCCTTACTTTTTCTTTTTTCTTGACTTTAAGGGCTGAAACAAAGTAGTGCTCGTCTATACACACACATTTGAAACGTTTATATCTCACTTATTTTCGGTCATACATCAAATTAAAAAAAAAAACAACATATTTGTAATTCAAAAAGCTACAATTTGATACCTTAGTAATTTTTACGCATCTTCCTTAGTTTTCGAGTTATTTTCATTTTTTATTAAAATTCTGAAATTTGATTTTCACTTGCAGCTACATTTTTTTTAATTAAGCAATTTAAATCGGTTAAAATTTTAGAATGCATTTATGATAGATACATAGATAAAGATGATTAAAAAAGGGGGCTACGACTTATTTTAATTAGTTTGGTAATTAGGGGGCTGTTTTCGAAGATTTTTGCACTCAAAAAATTTTGGTCTATTTTAATCATAACTCACTCAACTTTTATGATACATACCTTTTTTTTAAAAGAAAGGTCTTTGCAAATGTTTCAAAAAAGTTATTATTAGTTTTTTTCGAAAAATACGTAGATTTTGCGTTATTTGTCTCTGAAACTCTGATATTTTGTGTTTGATAAATAACAGCTAACCTTTAACAAACCACAACTTAGTTTGTATTGGTCCCACAGCAATTACAAAAAAAAAATATTTTATTTTTTTTTTTTAAAGCTACAGTTTTGTTATTTAGCTTTTTTAAATAAAATGCATACTTATCGAATTATTTGTAAAAAACCAATTGAAAAAGTTGATTTTATCGACAAAAAACTCCTACTGATCGCGAATAACTCAAAAAGTATGTATTTTACAAAAAAATACATAGAACATTTTTTGCTTAGAAATTATTTTTCTGGCGATTCCTTTGGTCAAAATATAAAAAAAATTCTACTCCTGAGATGGTTTGGCAACCACCCCCAAGGTAAAGGAGCCCTTTGGCATGATATAGATTTTGATCCTTGGACTTTTTCCTACCTACTGTCAAAATTTCAAGTCACTCTATACATTTTGAAAAAATTGCTAGGCAAAATGATTCATTACCTGGACTAAAAGAATAATAGTTTATCCCAAGAAAGTTTATTTCCTTGTTGACATTTTTTAAATTAAAATCATCCCTTTTCCTGTATGTTTTTGGCTTTTCCATTATAAAACAGTCAGTCGTCGGTTGGCATGGACTTTTAAAACTACTAAAGCAAAAATTTTTAAATATAAAAGATAATTTTTATACGCTTCTTGATCAACTTAAAAGGGAAAAAACAACCAAAATCCCTTAAGCGCACGGTCGTTTCGGCCTACCCAGATGGGGTTCTTATAAATGTTTTAACTTTTTTTCCACCTACTATAACTTTGGTACCAGTGAAAAAATTGAGAAAGTTATGTCAAGCGATCTCTGAGATATTCGATTTTTAAAGTTGTCGATTTTACTGACTGACTGACTCACTGACTCATTTAAACATGGGACACTTCCGGGGACAAAAGTAAAGAAAATTCAAAAACCCCTTTTTCCGGAAACCGTGAAAAGGATCAAATTTTAAATTTTGGGATATTTTAGAATTTTGCAAAACCTTGATTAATGAAAAAAGGCGGTAATACAAAGCAATCAGTAAAAAACCTGCCAAGTAAATAAAGGGTAAAACAAAATTGTGGACAGAACTTGGCCTAATTTTAGATCTCAGTTCTTTAAAAAGCCGAGATTTTTGGATTGGAAATTGGGCCGTTGTTTTACATACATTTTTTTGGTGAATTGTGTACTACAGTAAATAATAGGAGCTACTGCTACATTGTGCGAGCTTCCTATGAGCCAGTGTAGTTCAGCAAGTTTAAACTTTGTTTTACAATATAACTATTTTCTTTTATAATAATATCTCAATTGGTTTTCTTGCATAAACAACAGTTTTTTTGCGTGCAGAATGATGGAGCAAAATATTTTAAATTGGGCAAAATTGATTAGACAAATGGGTAAATAGACAAGTAAACTTGTACTCGTATAAAAGGTTATCCTGTTTAAAAGAAAAGTGATTTTAACTTAATAGCGCAAGATTCTCCTGCGTCGCTAAATGATTTTAGATACTTTTGGTCATGCAAATCAAAATAAAATTCTGATAACAATTTTATTTATAAAATTAAATTTAAATTAATAAAAATTTTTATTAAATTAAATTTTAATTAATTTAAAAATTTTTTTAAAAATTTAAAAATTTTTAAAAAAAATTTTTATTTTATTTTAATTTTATTATTTAAAAAATCAAAAATAATTTAAAAATTTTTTAATTAAAAAAAAATTTTATATAAAAAAAATTATATAAATATATATATATATATATATATATATATATATATATATATATATATATATATATATATATATATATATATATATATATATATATATATATATATATATATATATATATAAAAAATACACAAATTCTATTTCACATTTGATAATCCTGTATGTCAATTTGATTTATAAATTTTAAAAACTGCATTATGACTGTTAGCTATACTGTTACTATTTATTGGTGTTAAGCATTTAGGGGATCAAATTAAAGTGACATCTCTATTTTTAATGCAGCCCTCAACAGCTGAAATAAAATTATTCAAATATCTTACAGCCCAATTTAAGGATAAAACGCACCAACAATATAGTTTTTAAACAATTATTCAAAGTCTTGTATTAAATTGTGACAGAGTTAAAATTAAAATTTTAGGCACTTCCTCTAGTGACAGTTATTGTAGGGAAAAAAATCGATGGAGATATCACTACAATCATAACCAAAAACGATGATGCCGACGAGCCTAGAAAAATCACAATAGAGATGCCCAATGCCAATGCCTTGGTCAGGACAATTGAGCACACAGGTCCAAAATGGAGCTTATATGTCAAAGGTAATATTTTAATAATAAAGTTGACGTCTGATTAAAATTAACCCAAAAAAAAAAAACCTAGTACCTACTCCATTTATTATGTAATTTGCAACAACAGATAAATATAAAATCTATAAAACGCAAAAACCTCTTCAAAATAAAATCTAAACCTCTTAAACTTTAATTATTAAACGAGTAACACTATCAGAATGTTCTTAATTTTGTTACTTATACGCCTCACGTTTAATAAACTCTGGTATAATACCACTTAAAAGATAAAAACTGATTTTGCCTAATACCCAATAAGAATTCATATTTACTTACGTGTTAAGTATAGCCTTATAAATAAACACAGATATATAGATTAATACTAAGACTAAATAAACCAAAAACGAAGCATGATTTTTGTGAAAACCTTAACTTAGGTGTCCTACAAAATTTTAGATAATAAAATTCTACATAAAAGGTTTTTTTGGTAGAACTATTCATTTTTGAGTGCCACCTTTTTAATAAGTATTTTCAATACAACCTAGGGTAACGTTCTATAGGCAATTTTTTTGTGGTAATTTAACCTTACCTAACATTATCCTTACTAAAGATAAAATACTTTTTTGTTAGGTCATTTCATAAACTTAAAAAAATATTATATATTGGTCTCTGATCTATATCACACGGTATTTTCTAATCTTCTTCAAAAATTTTTTTGTTATTAGTAGATTATTTTAAGAAAAGAATTACAAAATTGTTTTATCTAAAAAATGAGACTTGGAACCCGCATCAAATTTATACCAGATGCTATTGGCCTTAATAAAGACAGTTTGTTAAAGAAAAATGTCGTTTAGAAATATGCCAAAAAAAAACAGTTTTTTTTATACATACTACATCTTCCATTGCAGCCTTTTGTGCAGCTGATTTTCATCCAAATATATTCCAATGCAAAATATCTTTATTTATTTATTTATTTATTTACAACTTTAGGACACTACAGAACTGTGTTCCAAACAGCATCCACTTTTTACATTATGGTATTGGGTTTATGGAAATTTACAAAAGTATACTACATTACCCAAAACATATAAAAAATAATACATATTATGTAATTACATTTACCGAAAATCGTGCACAAAAAAGTCTTTTAAGCTTTGACTTAAAAGTTGTTAACGTGGGGGAGAACAACTCTATATTCTTATAATAAATAGTACATGCTATTGCATTCTAATTAATAGAGTGTCGTGTCCTAAATTTGTTCTTTGGAATGGTATATTAAATAATTCGTATTTTCTAAGTTCTCTCTAAGGTACATTAAAATTGAATAAAGATAAAAGGAGAGGGGAGTCTATTTGATAATTAATGAGGTTAAATATAGAACACAAATCAGTCATTTGTCGTCTTTCGGCAAGGGGTAATATTTTAAACTGGCGTGCAGCATCTTTAGGTAAGCAATTGGCCTTGAATGATAATACTTTAAGAAATTTATTTTGAACTGCTTGTATTCTGTTAATGTGTATGTTATAATCCAGACTCCATACAACGGAGGCAAATGAGAGTTTACTATAAACAAAAGCAAAATAAAGTGAGAGCATAGCTCTTGGATATCTAAAACATTTACAATTTCTGAAAATAAATCCCAGCATCCTGTTCGCGTCAGAAACATTTTTTTCATAATGAAACCGAAAAGACCACTTGCTGTCCAATATGACACCAAGATCTCTAATTTGATTAACTTTCTTTAAGGGTTTATTGCTTATTTTATATTCAAAATTAATCAAATTTATATTCTTTGAGAACGTTATTGAAAAACATTTTTCCGGATTCAAAAAAGGCTGTTTTCATTCCAATAAACGAGTAACCTATCAAGGTCCTCCTGTAGGCTAAGACAATCTTTCGTAGTCTCTATTGAACGATATATTTTGAGATCATCTGCATACAAAACATAGATACTATTTAGAAAACATTTACTAATGTTGTTAATTTATATTATAAAGAATAAGGGCCCCAGGTGACTCCCCTGAGGAACGCCAGAAGTAGCCTCAAAAGGCTCCGAATGATACCCGTTCACCACAACAACCTGTTCCGATCACAAATTGGCCCCCCTTCAAACGGACATTTCTAAAGGCAAAAACGCTGGTTATTTTTATAAAAGCCTTCAAGTGATTTCCCCAACCGCCCAAAAAGGCCGTTTTTGGGTTTTAACTTTAAGAAAGCCAAGGAAAATGGAAAAATTGCGCCTTAAAATTAGGTTTTTAAATAAAAAACTTATATAGATTTTTAAATTTTAAATACAAATTTCCTTTTGGCATTTATCAAAAGGTCCTTCCCGGGTTTAAAGTTTCCGGAACTAAAAAAAAAATAGGGAAAATATGCCTTTTATACAAAATAACTCAAATGGTTAAAAATTGCCATTTTTATAAAATGGAAATTTTTTAAATTTAACCCAAAAAGTTTCCAACTCACTTGGCAGGAAAATGTTAAAGATCCATTTTAAAAAATAGTTTAGGGTTATAATTATTTTAAAAAAATTCAAAGGTTCACTTTAAAATTCTTGCCTTTTGGAAATAAAGTGAAAAGCTAAAAAGCCTAAAATAACCTTTTAATAAAACCAAGTCCTTTTTTCGATAACAAAATTTCCCTTTTTGCAATACCTTTATAAAAATTTAAACTAACCATAAAAATGTTCCCAAAGAAATTCCCCAAACGGCCAGAGATCAATTTTGAGATTAGAATAAGAAGAAGTAGATTCAAGTAAATTTAAATTATGTAGGCTTCATTTTGTTATTAAACATTATTACACATATTAATTATTAAACAAATTATAACAGATGTCGGCAGTGGTCCTAAAGCAAGTAATACTCGTAAAGGATTGCACTTACGTGGTACTACGGCAGTCCAGCATGCCTATAGTCACTCCAAAGTGCGAATGTAGTTGCTAGTTAATTTCACTTATTCGAACATGCACGATTGTTTACGCCGCATAACGCTGTAACGGCGTAACGGGTTTGCTACAATTATGAAAAATTTCACTCTTACCAGAAAAACGTTTAACCGCAGCCTAACGATGGCAAGCTCTAACAAATTTGGTAATACTGTTAAGTCCACCAATTCACCAGTGTGAAATATTAAAAGCAAACCTTAACCAATACTAGAACGGCAAAAATGCGTCTTTCGCCGTCGGACGACGAAACCACCAGAGTTTTCCATGCCTATTATGGTCAATTTCCTAAAAAGAGCTCTAATGCTCTCTAAACCCGTGTGCTTTATAAAGGTAAATGCAAAAATCCAAAAGTGCATTTATTATTAGTATTTTTTAAGTAAAGTTAATTGTCTTTGGTAAAGTCCATAAAAGAAAAACATACAAATTCCCAAAAAACAAAGGTTTTTTCGTCTTGCTGATACAAAACATGTTACAGTGTCGACTGCCTGCTTTGTTGAATCTAATTAATTATTTTTCTCATAAGCATTGACTACCCTGTGGAAAAAGCCTAATAGATCCAAATAAAATACGATGTTTGATTGGAAGTTATGATAAACTACTGTGTTTTTAAAACAGCAATTCTAAATACTTACAAATTGACGAAAAAAATAATGGATTCACATGTTTTTTGTATAGTTTTCCATTAAATTATGATCACAAAAATGGAAAGAAAATTAAAATAAGGTATCTGCAGTTCCGACTTATTGCTTTGCTAAAGAGATTACTGATGAATTCATAATGTTTTTTATAAGAATTTATCAGTTAAGTTATAATAGAATTTTTATCTGGATATTTTTTGATCCAGATAGACCTATTAGGATTCTTATTGGAACCTAACATTTATCATCAGGCTATTTTCACAGGGAATTATATCCGATCCAATACAATTCTCTTTAAACCTATATCTGCAATTCTGCTCTTCGATGAAATGTCCCTATTTCGCTTGCCCAAGTTCTAATCAAAAATAAAACTCACTCACAAGTTTAAAGAAATTCTCTTCGGTCATCGGGAGGGGAAAAGCGAATTTTTTAGCGCACTTAAATATCACAGGGGACAGCTTTGTAGACACCACGGTTTAAGATAAAAATAGCTAATTTTAACAAAAAAAAAATAGTTACCTTTACTTTATTGATATTTATTTGTAGTCTAACTGACAAAGCATTGGCCTGTCAGAAAGCAGAACATCAATATGCTGGTATGCCTTGTGGTATTATGGACCAATTTATCTCTATGATGGGAAAGGAAGGAAATGCTCTTTTAATAGACTGCAGGTAGGAGCACATTATATGTAAAAATAAACAAAGTATGGATTAAACACGACTCTCTAATGACTAACGCTCTCAACTATATCCAAGAAATTAAATGTCATTTTATTTAATTTATAATAGCATAAAGATACTTTGCTCATAAACAAACAGGACAGTTCAGAATATCGTCAAACTGTATAATTTAAGGCTTTCAAAATTCGAAAAACTGTCATTAATTTGCAATTCGTGGCTTGGCAATATAATAACGTTGTGGGGATAGACAATGAGAATCAGAATCGCCAAGATATATACGTGTTTTAAATCTATTTACAGTTTAACACCTAGGCACATAGGATTCGTCAGATTTTGTAAAACTATTCACAGTTTTTGTGCATCGTCAATAATTATAACTGTCATCTCCAATAGGTGACACTATGGAATTCCACTATATCTTTCTAATTCCATGGTAACCTTTAAAAGCGTCTAACACAGCTAGAGCAAAGTTTTCACCCTAAATATTTTGCTTTATTGTGAACCCATCGGTAGCATGAATTGTGTCATATGGGCTTTTAGCTGATTTATCCATTATAAACAGGTTCTTAATTTCCTGGCCAATATAAATTATATAATGAAATTCATTTTATACATTTTACATTATACAAGCAAAATGTTAAAATATTAAACATCTACTATAGGTATACCAAAACAAGATTACATTAAATTCATTAATTTTCAACGTATAATCCCAAATATTTGGGGAAGTAACGCGCTGTACGTGTAAATGCGCAAAATTACAAACAATGTATATTTATTTTTCTATATTGGGTCACCAGTCACCACCCCTTGGAGCCATATATGCAGTCACTCGGCCACTTATAATGCGGGACACTTCTACATGACACTTAATTGGAGCCTTTACCATAAGGGGTCCTTTAATGAAAATCACTTGAAGCCCGTAAATAGGAAGTTTGCAGTACCTGCAGCAAACAGTGTAAATTACATTATCAACACCCTTAAATTGGTACGGGAGTAATCTCCACATTGAGCAAGCCGTTTACCGGCCCCAGACACAAAACATTCATCATCCCCTGGACGCCCGACTATCGGTACGGTTACCTATTAATACCCCTGTCTCTGTAACTGTTATCAACAGACAATAGTATTAAACATGAGATTCTGCCGCGCCTTGTATATGTGACCATGAAATGAAGTAGTCTTATCTTGACTTTTATAAATTATTATTGAATTGTTTTTTATTTTCTTGACCTATATTAAATGTTTGTAATTCCAATTTTAAGATTACCATAGTGAATACTATTTTTTTAAGTTTACAATATTTGGTAGAGAGATACTAATTTATTTACTTTTTAGGAGTTTAACTTCTGAACTAATTCCATTTAACGACCCCCAAATTGTAGTTCTGTTGACCAATTCAAACGTAAAGCATGAACTAACTGGAAGTGAATACCCTACAAGAAGAAAACACTGTCAAGAAGCAGCTTTATTAATTAAAAAAGTTAGTTTGAGGGATGCCAATAATGGTGATATTGAATGTAAGAAAAGATTAAAAATTACATTATGATCGATTTTATTAAAGGAGGTCCAACAAAAATAATTTTATTAGTGACTAGCAGTTATTTTTTTTGTAATATTGTCATTTCCTATCTTCCAGTGACGTCTATTTTGACAGATTTTTATATACCAAGCAACAAAATCAAGAAGCAATTACCTTTTTAAAAGGTTTTTTTACCTAAGACTTGTTCTTAGCTCCCAATTTCTTTTTCTAATCGCCAAATGTCATTAAATTAATTTTGGGGTACCCCAAGGCATAGTACTGGCAGCAACTCCATTGCTACTTTATATAAACGATCTTCTTTATTGCACTATTGACCCAATGCATAGTTTTGCTGACGATAGCTCCCTTTATTCCAGTAGTTAATTACCCAAGACAGTCTCTAAGCCTAATGTGGAAAACAAGACCTTTAACCAATTTTAGATTGGGGCAACAAAAATCTTGTCCAGTTCAATGCCTCAAAGACACAAACATTCCATATAACATTTCTGCCGACAATGTACATTTTATTTATTGGCATTGCAAGCACTCTTTATTGGTAAGGTATTGGCAAAATGATATGAAAAAGGCGCGAAAGTGAATAGTTTGCCCCTATAGTGCAACGTGTTGACATAGTTATGCGTTTTAGATGATGGCATCATTTTACATTTTCCGAATATCAATAAAATACATTTTTATTATCGGCCAAGAAACTAAAAGCTCTCTATGGTGCCAAATAAGTGGTACCCTGATGTGATGTGCCGTTAGAAGAATGTAAAATTATTTTTGCTTTATCTTCAATCTGTTTTGCTTGGTAAATCGTTAAAATTTAAAAATACCGATTTTAACTTTGGGCATACCAAGGTGAATAGCCATTATGTTTGGAATTTTATGTAGTATTGGAATATACAACACTATCTGGGGTGTTACATTTAAAATTAAGATGTCACATTTCACTAAACAAATTATGTATTTAGCTTTTTTCAGATCTCTTTTAGTTTTCCCAGTAGTACACCAATTTATTCTATATGGGGCTATCGCAAGACAAAGAAATTTAAAGGACTCTGGCACAGTATTCTGTAGTTAGGCTCGATACTCGACTTTTATATGTATGTTCTAAAAACAGAGTCAATAGTGAAGAAAATTGTGTTTTCAGCATTCACAGTATCCACTTGTGTCGTTTCAACCATCAAAGCAGATTGATAAAGACTTTTTTAACATTAGGCACGGCTTTAAATATTAAATTAAATATTATACTTAATAAGTTGTAAGTAAAATATATTTAATTTTGGGTTTTACGGACTACATTCTTCATAGACATCTTGGCAACTCTCTAAAGCATACAATAGTGGATAACTACCAGTTAAGACACTTGTCTATGGTTTTTTTTAGAAATTGTTTTGCTAAGGTTATTCTCCTGCAAAGCTTTTTATCATCAAAAACCCAACTGCCAAATTTAGCGGTCCTGCTATACATGTCTGAGTGGTAGCCTAAACATTGGACTTTCAGGAGTTGCCTCCTCCGGTTTCTTAGGATCTCTCTAGATTGCTGCGACGAATCTATATTCCATAAATGCACAATTAATATACATGCTTTGCCCCTTGATGAAATTACTGCTACTTACGGGTAAACAGCAGCCACTTATACATGTTTTTTTTAGATTTGAAATCAATTGAGACTGATGAAACAATTGTCAAAAGAGCCAGACATGTCGTCACCGAAATACAAAGAACAACTCAAGCCGCCGAAGCACTCAAAGATCGAAATTACCAGAAATTTGGAACACTCATGGTTGAAAGTCACAACTCTCTAAAGAACGATTATGAGGTATCGTGCCCGGAATTAGACAGCTTGGTTGAGCTAGCGTTGCAAGTGGAAGGTGTACTGGGAAGTCGAATGACAGGTGGTGGATTTGGGGGTTGCACAGTGACCTTGGTATGTAAATATAATAAAGTAAACCCATCATCGCAGAAGTTTTGATGAGCGTTCTTTAATTTTCCAGTCAATTTCTTTGGTCAGGTTACTTATACTTTTTAATATAGAGAGTGTAGTCCACATAGCTCACATTAACATTTTTTTTGTAGGTGTACTCTCACGCGGTCAACAGGGTAATTGAAAATATTAAGAAAAACTACAAAGGAAATCCAGTCTTTTACATTTGCAAGCCAAGCAATGGAGCTCGCGTCATTTCCAGTTAATTTTTGTTTTCTATAAATTATAATAGGTTAATTTTTATATTATTAAAGTGAATACATTAAATAGAACAGGGGATAATAAATAAAAATAATTTATTTACAGCAAGTTATATAAATTTGTATGTACAGGGTATTTTTTATTAATGTTACAGTGTTACACATTTGTTACTACATTTATAATAAAGTTATATACATAAAACATGCTTACAAATATCACAAATTATTGTATCACCCTTTCTTTTCCTTTATACAAAAAATGTTTTGGCTTCAATTCCTGAGACCATTCCTCATATTCAATAATCTAAAAGAAAGTATGTAGATAACAATATTTACTAAAAAGGTTGATGATCAAAACTATGTAGATCTAATTTTTATCGTTCCATGAAAATTATAAAACTTTTAGGTAAATAATTATAAATTATGCTCATGGCATAATTATACAGTTGGTAATATGACTATAAGTGTAGTTAAAATAAAAGAAATAATTTACTGTGAATTTTCATTGTTGCCTTGTGTGTAACCTTTTCTATTCCAATCCAAGGTTAGTGCATTTTGCTCTATTTAGTTTTCTCTTATATTACACATTGGAATGGGTTAGTCCACTTTTGCTGTTTAGATTTATCAATTCTATAAAGTCTAATTTTTAATAAACTACACTTATTTAGTTTTTTACAGTTACACATGAGGGGTAAACAACAGGAATGAATTTTGTGCACCATCTGTAATGTTGCAGCAAATTGGTTTGCACTGTTTAAAAAATTCAGAAATTTTGTAGTAAAGTTAATAATTTTAAAGTATTGCCAAGTACTGCTTTTATTTTCTCAGTAATACAATGCACTGCTCTCATTTTTCTTAACTGATTTTTATGGCTTTGCTTTTAAGGTGTTACATTATTTTATACACATTTTAACCTGGGTTTTAATTGTCTAATTCTTTTAAAAGATTTGTTATTTGAACAAAATTTGGTTCATTTTGTACTTCTTACCCATTTTCTATAGTAATTTTTTAAATTTCAACCCCTAAAAAAATACTAATGTGCATCTATACACTTGCAGTGCTTAGCAGTTTATCCCTTAATTACATTTTTTTTTAAATATTACAATAATATTTTTTGCCCTAGCAAATGCAGTTGACATTACCTAAATAAATTTATTTGCATTTTCTTGAACTTTAATATAGATAAAAAGTTTATATTTTTATTTCATGTCTTAGTATCTTACCGGTTCAGGAGTTAGGATCACTGGAAAGACCAGACGGCTCGTTTACCGAATCTAGAAGACAGACGTTGGAGCTTCTAGCAAAAACTCACTTCCCAGGAAGTCTAATACTAGATAGGCAGCCAGAAAATCTCCCTGTTGGCCGATTAAAACTGTGGATACCTGGACACACCGGCCTAGAGGGTAATGAATCTGCACATCTCCTTGCCAAAAGGGGGGCGAAAACAAAATTCACAGGGCCGGAATCGGTCATCGGTATATCTTATGGAATGGCCAAGCAGTTCATATCAGCTTGGACACAAAGAGAAAATCTTCGGTACTGGCATGGACTTCCGGGTCTCAGACACTCGAAGGCCTTCATAAGCCCACCAAACCAACAATGTACTGTCAAACTACTGAGCAATCAAGGGTAAACCTTAAAACTCTAGTGGGACTGTACACGGGACACTGCAGATTGAAATACCATATGCACAAGATCGGCCTAGCGGAAGACGCCGAGAGCCGCATGTGCATGGAGGGGGATGAATTGGCAGAACACATACTGTGTTCGTGCCCAGCAAGGGCACGACTAAGATTCGCAATCCTCGGTAATGACACCTTGATGCCGGGGGAGTTAAAAGATCTCTCTCCCAACAGGATTATCAGATTTATTAGATGTCTGGACCTGGTGGGAGAAATATAAAAGGGTGTAAGCCACAATAGACCGATCGGTCGCGGTGGAAGGGTGTTATACCCACTCTCTTTAAACCTACCTACCTACCCTAGTATCTTACTTTACACCATTTAAACAGTTTTATATTTCTTCCCATGTAAAGCAGAAAAATAAAAAGTACATACCTATTACGTTCTGAAATTATGAATTTATCTCAACTAAAACTATTTCTTATTTCTCATTCTTATTTCATGCAATATATATGCCTTAATATTAGGATCAGAAATTCTCTCATTTACTTCCTTAATGGCTTGTTCACCACCATCTTTATAGTACTCGCACAGTTTTTCAGCATAATCTAACCAAACACAATTTGCGCAACCTGTCATGCAACATGTTGTTGGTTCTTCTGGTGGACTTACAGGTTTGTTTTTATCTTTAAATTGATTTGTCTCTTTAGTCTCGTTTCCTGGTGTTTCCTTAGTAGTTTGAGTTTTACCATGAGTATCCTTCACGGTTTTTGTAGAGTATTTAATAAAATATGTAGTTCTTAAACTGGTACTAGCAATATTGTGAGCAAACTTGAAATTTTTGCCAACGCCATTCCCTAAAAAGAATATCTTCATAACAGTGTTAATTTTATACAATAAAATAAAACTTACAGCATAATAAAAAGGGCATTTAGAATTATTAATTGGAAAAACACAGCAAATTTAGAAATAATACACAAAAGTTATATAATTAACAGAAAAGAAAAGAAGCAAGCTTTAATTTACCTTTTTTTGTAGGGGTGCAAGTGCAAAGCAAGTGCAAAGGGTTAAGGTTAGGACTAGAGGTAAAAAGCTATCGATAGTTTTAAACTATCGATACCGTCGAAAAAGTTTATGTCACAAAAACGTTGGAGAAATGCTTAAAGGTAGGTCTTCATGTGCGGAAAACCGGAACAGACAAATAACCTTTTTTTTCTGGTTAAACCACTAATTAAAGTTTACACCTTCAAGAATATACCTGCCAGAGGCAATCCAGAAGATTGCTATTCTTTCTTTCTAGCACATTTGATTGCACGGCCAAACAGCAATGTCGCCTCTAGAAGCTATATGCTCAAAGGTTCAAACAGTTAGTGGTTTATAGGCAGAAAAAACGCTTAATCGAATTGAAGAAATTTGACACTTCCGTTCCCTTAAGTATCCGGGGTGTTTTTCAATTACGACACAAAAGCGCACTATACGGCACAATGCTCGGGCACATACCCGCTAGAGGCAGCCCTGCCTGTCGGCCAGTGAGAACAAAGCTTGTGAGACAGAAAGAAAAATCGCCGTACAACCGTCTAAAGCGTCTGGAAGAGAAAAAAGAATAGGTCATTTATAAGATTTCTTGCACGCTTGTTCTGATTATGTTAATTTCTGATAATTTAGACCTTATTTATTAAAACGATTTTTAAAAATTTTTAGTTGATCAGAAAAACTTCCAGCGTAACAATATTTCACACTAGCGATGGGCATATTCGGATGATTTTAATATTCGAATATTCGTATTCTGGAAGATCTTCATATTCGGAATATCATTCGACAAAATAGGTCTGTTTGTTATTAAGTTTAGAGTAGGACAGAGTAGGTGAGTGTAGGACTAAAAAGTTGAAATAAGAGTAAATAAGTTACGATTTGATTTTTATACCAAACGCTTTTTAGACTTATTTCAGAAATTAAAAATGGCTTTATGCTTATAATTATAAACAAATAACTTCAAGTCTTGTAGTAAACAT